>CAKAJE020000819.1:0-171769 GCA_916610135.2 Macropis europaea
TTAATAGTGCATTTTGTTCGCCATTTCATGCGCTTTGAGATGCCGGTTAGCCCAATACGCTATCTGAAATAGGAGCGACGTAAATTGAACAAATGTGATAGAATTTTGGTGAATACTTAAATAAACCATAATATGAAATGATCTAATCGGGTCTCTGTTTGCCCTACCCTAGAAGTTTAACAGTGCATTTTACTCGCCATTTCATGCGCTTTGAAATGCTGCTTAGCCCAATACGCTATCTGAAATAGGAGCGACGTAAATTGAACAAATGTGATAGAACTTCGCTGAATTCTTAAATTAACCATAATATAAAATGATCTAATGGGGTCGCTGTTTGCCCTACCCTAGAAGTTTAATAGTGCCTTTTATTCGCCATTTCGTGCGCTTTGAGATGCCGCATAGCCCAATACGCTATCTGAAATAGGAGCGACGTAAATTGAACAAGTGTGATAGAATTTCCGTGAATTCTTATATTAACCTTAATGTAAAATGATCTAATCGGGTCTCTGTTCGCCCTAGCCTAGAAGTTTAATAGTGCATTGTATTCGCCATTTCATGCGCTTTGAGATGCCGCTTAGCCCAATACGCTATCTGAAATAGGAGCGACGTAAATTGAACAAATGTGAGAGAATTTCGCTGAACTCTTAAATTCACTATAATATAAAATGATCTAATCGGGTCTCTGTTTGCCTTACCCTAGAAGTTTAATAGTGCATTTTACTCGTCATTTCATGCGCTTTGAGATGCCGCTTAGCCCAATACGCTATCTGAAATAGGAGCGATGTAAATTGAACAAATGTGATAGAATTTCGCTGAATTCTTTTATTAACCATAATGTAAAATGATCTAATCGGGTCTGTGTTCGCCCTAGCCTAGAAATTTAATAGTGCATTTTATTCTCCATTTCACGCGCTTTGAGAAGCCGCTTCGCCCAATACGCTATCTGAAATAGGAGCGACGTAAATTGAACAAATGTGATAGAATTTCGCTGAATTCTTATATTAACCAAAATATAAAATGATCTAATCGGGTCTCTGATTGCCCTATCATAGAATTTTAATAGTGCATTGTACTCGCCATTCCACACGCTTTAAGATGCCGCCTAGCCCAGTACGCTATCTGAAATAGGAACGACGTAAATTGAACAAATGTGATAGAATTTTGCTGAATTCTTAAATTAACCATAATATAAAATGATCTAATCGGGTCTCTGATTGACCTATCATAGAATTTTAATAGTGCATTTTACTCGTCATTTCATGCGCTTTGAGATGCCGCTTAGCCCAATACGCCATCTGAAATAGGAGCGACGGAAGTTGAACAAATGTGATAGAATTTCGCTGAATTCTTTTATTAACCATAATGTAAAATGATCTAATCGGGTCTCTGTTCGCCCTAGCCTAGAAGTTTAATAGTGCATTGTATTCGCCATTTCATGCGCTTTGAGATGCCGCTTAGCCCAATGCGCTATCTGAAATAGGAGCGACGTAAATTGAACAAATGTGAGAGAATTTCGCTGAACTCTTAAATTCACTATAATATAAAATGATCTAATCGGGTCTCTGTTTGCCCTACCCTACAAGTTTAGCAGTGCATTTTACTCGCCCTTTCATGCGCTTTGAGATGCCGCTTAGCCCAATACGCTATCTGAAATAGGAGCGACGTAAATTGAACAAATGTGATAGAATTTCCCTGAATTCTTATATTAACCTTAATGTAAAATGATCTAATCGGGTCTTTGTTCGCCCTACCCTAGAAGTTTAATAGTGCATTTCACTCGTCATTTCATGCGCTTTGAGATGCCGCTTAGCCCAATACGCTATCTGCAATAGGAGCGACGTAAATTGAACAAATGTGATAGAATTTTGCTGAATTCTTAAATTAACCATAATATAAAATGATCTAATCGGGTCTCTTTTTGCCCTACCCTAGAAGTGTCACGGTGCATTTTACTCGCCATTTCATGCGCATTGAAATGCCGCTTAGCCCAATACGGTATCTGAAATTGGAGCGACGTAAGTTGAACAAATGTGATAGAATTTCGCTGAATACTTTTATCAACCATAATGTAAAATGATCTAATCAGGTCTCTGTTTGCCCTACCCTAGAAGTTTAATAGCGCATTACACTCGTCATTTCATGCGCTTTGAGATGCCGCTAAGCCCAATAAGCTATCTGAAATAGGAGCGACGTAAATTGAACAAATGTGATAGAATTTCGCTAAATTCTTATATTAACCAAAATATAAAATTATCTAATCGGGTCTCTGTTCGCCCTAGCCTAGAAGTTTAATAGTGGATTTTACTCGCCATTCCACGCGTTTTAAGATGCCGCCTAGCTCAGTACGCTATCTGAAATAGGAGCGACCTAAATTGAACGAATGTGATAGAATTTTGCTGAATTCTTAAATTAACCATAATATAAAATGATCTAATCGGGCCTCTGCTTACCCTACCCTAGAAGTTTAATAGTGCATTTTACTCGGCATGTCATGCGCTTTGAGATGCCGCTTTGCCCAATACGCTATCTGAAATAGGAGCGACGTAAATTGAACGAATGTGATAGAATTTCGCTGAATTCTTAAATTAACCATAATATAAAATGATCTAATCGGGTCTCTGTTTGCCCTACCCTAGAACTTTAATAGTGCATTTTACTCACCATTTCATGCGCTTTGAAATGCCGCTTAGCCCAATACGCTGTCTGAAATAGGAGCGACGTAAATTGAACAAATGTGATAGAATTTCCCTGAAATCTTATATTAAACAAAATATAAAATGATCTAATCGGGTCTCTGATTGCCCTATCATAGAAGATTAGTAGTGCATTTTACTCGCCATTCCACGTGCTTTAAGATGCCGCCCAGTACGCTATCTGAAATAGGAGCGACGTAAGTTGAACAAATGTGATGGAATTTTGCTGAATTCTTAAATTAACCATAATATAAAATGATCTAATCGGGTCTCTGTTTGCCCTACCCTAGAAGTTTAGTAGTGCATTTCACTCGTCACTTCATGCGCTTTGAGATGCCGCTAAGCACAATAAGCTATCTGAAATAGGAGCGACGTAAATTGAACAAATGTGATAGAATTTCCCTGAAATCTTATATTAAACAAAATATAAAATGATCTAATCGGGTCTCTGTTTGCCCTACCCTCGAAGTTTAACAGTGCATTTTACTCGCCATTTCATGCGCTTTGAAATGCTGCTTAGCCCAATACGCTATCTGAAATAGGAGCGACGTAAATTGAACAAATGTGATAGAACTTCGCTGAATTCTTAAATTAACCATAATATAAAATGATCTAATGGGGTCGCTGTTTGCCCTACCCTAGAAGTTTAATAGTGCCTTTTATTCGCCATTTCGTGCGCTTTGAGATGCCGCATAGCCCAATACGCTATCTGAAATAGGAGCGACGTAAATTGAACAAGTGTGATAGAATTTCCGTGAATTCTTATATTAACCTTAATGTAAAATGATCTAATCGGGTCTCTGTTCGCCCTACCCTAGAAGTTTAATAGTGCATTTCACTCGTCATTTCATGCGCTTTGAGATGCCGCTTAGCCCAATACGCTATCTGAAATAGGAGCGACGGAAGTTGAACAAATGTGATAGAATTTCGCTGAATTCTTTTATTAACCATAATGTAAAATGATCTAATCGGGTCTCTGTTCGCCCTAGCCTAGAAATTTAATAGTGCATTTTATTCTCCATTTCATGCGCTTTGAGAAGCCGCTTCGCCCAATACGCTATCTGAAATAGGAGCGACGTAAATTGAACAAATGTGATAGAATTTCGCTGAATTCTTATATTAACCAAAATATAAAATGATCTAATCGGGTCTCTGATTGCCCTATCATAGAATTTTAATAGTGCATTGTACTCGCCATTCCACACGCTTTAAGATGCCGCCTAGCCCAGTACGCTATCTGAAATAGGAACGACGTAAATTGAACAAATGTGATAGAATTTTGCTGAATTCTTAAATTAACCATAATATAAAATGATCTAATCGGGTCTCTGATTGACCTATCATAGAATTTTAATAGTGCATTTTACTCGTCATTTCATGCGCTTTGACATGCCGCTTAGCCCAATACGCCATCTGAAATAGGAGCGACGGAAGTTGAACAAATGTGATAGAATTTCGCTGAATTCTTTTATTAACCATAATGTAAAATGATCTAATCGGGTCTCTGTTCGCCCTAGCCTAGAAGTTTAATAGTGCATTGTATTCGCCATTTCATGCGCTTTGAGATGCCGCTTAGCCCAATACGCTATCTGAAATAGGGGCGACGTAAATTGAACAAATGTGAGAGAATTTCGCTGAACTCTTAAATTCACTATAATATAAAATGATCTAATCGGGTCTCTGTTTGCCCTACCCTACAAGTTTAGCAGTGCATTTTACTCGCCATTTCATGCGCTTTGAGATGCCGCTTAGCCCAATACGCTATCTGAAATAGGAGCGACGTAAATTGAACAAATGTGATAGAATTTCCCTGAATTCTTACATTAACCTTAATGTAAAATGATCTAATCGGGTCTTTGTTCGCCCTACCCTAGAAGTTTAATAGTGCATTTCACTCGTCATTTCATGCGCTTTGAGATGCCGCTTAGCCCAATACGCTATCTGCAATAGGAGCGACGTAAATTGAACAAATGTGATAGAATTTTGCTGAATTCTTAAATTAACCATAATATAAAATGATCTAATCGGGTCTCTGCTTACCCTACCCTAGAAGTTTAATAGTGCATTTTAATAGCCATTCCACGCGCTTTAAAATGCCGCCTAGCCCAGTACGCTATCTGAAATAGGAGCGACGTAAATTGAACAAATGTGATAGAATTTTGCTGAATTCTTAAATTAACCATAATATAAAATGATCTAATCGGGTCTCTTTTTGCCCTACCCTAGAAGTTTCATGGTGCATTTTACTCGCCATTTCATGCGCATTGAGATGCCGCTTAGCCCAATACGGTATCTGAAATTGGAGCGACGTAAGTTGAACAAATGTGATAGAATTTCGCTGAATACTTTTATCAACCATAATGTAAAATGATCTAATCAGGTCTCTGTTTGCCCTACCCTAGAAGTTTAATAGTGCATTACACTCGTCATTTCATGCGCTTTGAGATGCCGCTAAGCCCAATAAGCTATCTGAAATAGGAGCGACGTAAATTGAACAAATGTGATAGAATTTCGCTAAATTCTTATATTAACCAAAATATAAAATTATCTAATCGGGTCTCTGTTCGCCCTAGCCTAGAAGTTTAATAGTGGATTTTACTCGCCATTCCACGCGTTTTAAGATGCCGCCTAGCTCAGTACGCTATCTGAAATAGGAGCGACCTAAATTGAACGAATGTGATAGAATTTTGCTGAATTCTTAAATTAACCATAATATAAAATGATCTAATCGGGCCTCTGCTTACCCTACCCTAGAAGTTTAATAGTGCATTTTACTCGGCATGTCATGCGCTTTGAGATGCCGCCTTGCCCAATACGCTATCTGAAATAGGAGCGACGTAAATTGAACAAATGTGATACAATTTCCCTGAAATCTTATATTAAACAAAATATAAAATGATCTAATCGGGTCTCTGATTGCCCTATCATAGAAGATTAGTAGTGCATTTTACTCGCCATTCCACGCGCTTTAAGATGCCGCCCAGTACGCTATCTGAAATAGGAGCGACGTAAGTTGAACAAATGTGATGGAATTTTGCTGAATTCTTAAATTAACCATAATATAAAATGATCTAATCGGGTCTCTGTTTGCCCTACCCTAGAAGTTTAGTAGTGCATTTCACTCGTCACTTCATGCGCTTTGAGATGCCGCTAAGCACAATAAGCTATCTGAAATAGGAGCGACGTAAATTGAACAAATGTGATAGAATTTCCCTGAAATCTTATATTAAACAAAATATAAAATGATCTAATCTGGTCTCTGTTCGCCCTAGCCTAGAAGTTTAATAGTGCATTTTGTTCGCCATTTCATGCGCTTTGAGATGCCGCTTAGCCCAATACGCTATCTGAAATAGGAGCGACGTAAATTGAACAAATGTGATAGAATTTTGGTGAATTCTTAAATAAACCATAATATGAAATGATCTAATCGGGTCTCTGTTTGCCCTACCCTAGAAGTTTAACAGTGCATTTTACTCGCCATTTCATGCGCTTTGAAATGCTGCTTAGCCCAATACGCTATCTGAAATAGGAGCGACGTAAATTGAACAAATGTGATAGAACTTCGCTGAATTCTTAAATTAACCATAATATAAAATGATCTAATGGGGTCGCTGTTTGCCCTACCCTAGAAGTTTAATAGTGCCTTTTATTCGCAATTTCGTGCGCTTTGCGATGCCGCATAGCCCAATACGCTATCTGAAATAGGAGCGACGTAAATTGAACAAGTGTGATAGAATTTCCGTGAATTCTTATATTAACCTTAATGTAAAATGATCTAACCGGGTCTCTGTTCGCCCTACCCTAGAAGTTTAATAGTGCATTTCACTCGTCATTTCATGCGCTTTGAGATGCCGCTTAGCCCAATACGCTATCTGAAATAGGAGCGACGTAAATTGAACAAATGTGAGAGAATTTCGCTGAACTCTTAAATTCACTATAATATAAAATGATCTAATCGGGTCTCTGTTTGCCTTACCCTAGAAGTTTAATAGTGCATTTTACTCGCCATTTCACGCGCTTTGAGATGCCGCTTAGCCCAATACGCTATCTGAAATAGGAGCGATGTAAATTGAACAAATGTGATAGAATTTCGCTGAATTCTTTTATTAACCATAATGTAAAATGATCTAATCAGGTCTCTGTTTGCCCTACCCTAGAAGTTTAATAGTGCATTACACTCGTCATTTCATGCGCTTTGAGATGCCGCTAAGCCCAATAAGCTATCTGAAATAGGAGCGACGTAAATTGAACAAATGTGATAGAATTTCGCTAAATTCTTATATTAACCAAAATATAAAATTATCTAATCGGGTCTCTGTTCGCCCTAGCCTAGAAGTTTAATAGTGGATTTTACTCGCCATTCCACGCGTTTTAAGATGCCGCCTAGCTCAGTACGCTATCTGAAATAGGAGCGACCTAAATTGAACGAATGTGATAGAATTTTGCTGAATTCTTAAATTAACCATAATATAAAATGATCTAATCGGGCCTCTGCTTACCCTACCCTAGAAGTTTAATAGTGCATTTTACTCGGCATGTCATGCGCTTTGAGATGCCGCTTTGCCCAATACGCTATCTGAAATAGGAGCGACGTAAATTGAACGAATGTGATAGAATTTCGCTGAATTCTTAAATTAACCATAATATAAAATGATCTAATCGGGTCTCTGTTTGCCCTACCCTAGAACTTTAATAGTGCATTTTACTCACCATTTCATGCGCTTTGAAATGCCGCTTAGCCCAATACGCTGTCTGAAATAGGAGCGACGTAAATTGAACAAATGTGATAGAATTTCCCTGAAATCTTATATTAAACAAAATATAAAATGATCTAATCGGGTCTCTGATTGCCCTATCATAGAAGATTAGTAGTGCATTTTACTAGCCATTCCACGCGCTTTAAGATGCCGCCCAGTACGCTATCTGAAATAGGAGCGACGTAAGTTGAACAAATGTGATGGAATTTTGCTGAATTCTTAAATTAACCATAATATAAAATGATCTAATCGGGTCTCTGTTTGCCCTACCCTAGAAGTTTAGTAGTGCATTTCACTCGTCACTTCATGCGCTTTGAGATGCCGCTAAGCACAATAAGCTATCTGAAATAGGAGCGACGTAAATTGAACAAATGTGATAGAATTTCCGTGAATTCTTATATTAACCTTAATGTAAAATGATCTAATCGGGTCTCTGTTCGCCCTACCCTAGAAGTTTAATAGTGCATTTCAGTCGTCATTTCATGCGCTTTGAGATGCCGCTTAGCCCAATAAGCTATCTGAAATAGGAGCGACGGAAGTTGAACAAATGTGATAGAATTTCGCTGAATTCTTTTATTAACCATAATGTAAAATGATCTAATCGGGTCTCTGTTCGCCCTAGCCTAGAAGTTTAATAGTGCATTGTATTCGCCATTTCATGCGCTTTGAGATGCCGCTTAGCCCAATACGCTATCTGAAATAGGAGCGACGTAAATTGAACAAATGTGAGAGAATTTCGCTGAACTCTTAAATTCACTATAATATAAAATGATCTAATCGGGTCTCTGTTTGCCCTACCCTAGAAGTTTAATAGTGCATTTTACTCGTCATTTCATATGCTTTGAGATGCCGCTTAGCCCAATACGCTATCTGAAATAGGAGCGATGTAAATTGAACAAATGTGATAGAATTTCGCTGAATTCTTTTATTAACCATAATGTAAAATGATCTAATCGGGTCTCTGTTCGACCTAGCCTAGAAATTTAATAGTGCATTTTATTCTCCATTTCATGCGCTTTGAGAAGCCTCTTCGCCCAATACGCTATCTGAAATAGGAACGACGTAAATTGAACAAATGTGATAGAATTTCGCTGAATTCTTATATTAACCAAAATATAAAATGATCTAATCGGGTCTCTGATTGCCCTATCATAGAATTTTAATAGTGCATTGTACTCGCCATTCCACACGCTTTAAGATGCCGCCTAGCCCAGTACGCTATCTGAAATAGGAACGACGTAAATTGAACAAATGTGATAGAATTTTGCTGAATTCTTAAATTAACCATGATATAAAATGATCTAATCGGGTCTCTGATTGACCTATCATAGAATTTTAATAGTGCATTTTACTCGTCATTTCATGCGCTTTGAGATGCCGCTTAGCCCAATACGCTATCTGAAATACGAGCGACGGAAGTTGAACAAATGTGATAGAATTTCGCTGAATTCTTTTATTAACCATAATGTAAAATGATCTAATCGGGTCTCTGTTCGCCCTAGCCTAGAAGTTTAATAGTGCATTGTATTCGCCATTTCATGCGCTTTGAGATGCCGCTTAGCCCAATACGCTATCTGAAATAGGGGCGACGTAAATTGAACAAATGTGAGAGAATTTCGCTGAACTCTTAAATTCACTATAATATAAAATGATCTAATCGGGTCTCTGTTTGCCCTACCCTAGAAGTTTAATAGTGCATTTTACTCGTCATTTCATGCGCTTTGAGATGCCGCTTAGCCCAATACGCTATCTGAAATAGGAGCGATGTAAATTGAACAAATGTGATAGAATTTCGCTGAATTCTTTTATTAACCATAATGTAAAATGATCTAATCGGGTCTCTGTTCGCCCTAGCCTAGAAATTTAATAGTGCATTTTATTCTCCATTTCATGCGCTTTGAGAAGCCGCTTAGCCCAATACGCTATCTGAAATAGGAGCGATGTAAATTGAACAAATGTGATAGAATTACGCTGAATTCTTATATTACCCGTAATATACAATGATCTAATCGGGTCTCTGTTTGCCTTGTCCTAGAAGTTTAGTATTGCATTTTAGTCGCCATTTCATGCGCTTTGAGATGCCGCATAGCCCAATACGCTATCTGAAATAGGAGCGACGTAAATTGAACAAATGTGATAGAATTTCCCTGAAATCTTATATTAAACAAAATATAAATGATCTAATCGGGTCTCTGATTGCCCTATCATAAAAGTTTAGCAGTGCATTTTACTCGCCATTCCACGCGCTTTAAGATGCCGCATAGCCCAGGACGCTATCTGAAATAGGAGCGACGTAAATTGAGCAAATGTGATAGAATTTTGCTTAATTCTTAAATTAACCAAAATATAAAATGATCTAATCGGGTCTCTGATTGCCCTATCGTAGAGGATTAGTAGTGCATTTTACTCGCCATTCCACGCGCTTTAAGATGCCGCCTAGCACAGTACGCTATCTGAAATAGGAGCGGCGTAAGTTGAACAAATGTGATAGAATTACGCTGCATTCTTATATTAACCATAATATAAAATGATCTAATCGGGTCTTTGTTTGCCCTAGCCTAGAAGTTTAATAGTGCATTATACTCGCCATTTCATGCGCTTTGAGATGCCGCATAGCCCAATACGCTATCTGTAATACGAGCGACGTAAATTGAATAAATGTGATGGAATTTCTCTGAATTCTTAAATTAACCATAATATAAAATGATCTAATCGGGTCTCTGTTTGCCCTACCCTAGAAGTTTAATAGTGCATTTTACTGGCCATTTCATGCGCTTTGATATGCCGCTTAGCCCAATACGCTATCTGAAATAGGAGCGATGTAAATTGAACAAATGTGATGCAATTTCGCTGAATTCTTTTATTAACCATAATGTAAAATGATCTAATCGAGTCTCTGTTCGCCCTAGCCTAGAACTTTAATCGTGCTTTTTATTCGCCATTCCACGCGCTTTAAGATGCCGCCTAGGCCAGTACGCTATCTGAAATAGGAGCGACGTAAATTGAACAAATGTGATAGAATTTCGCTGAATTCTTTTATTAACCATAATGTAAAATGATCTAATCGGGTCTCTGTTCGCCCTAGCCTAGAACTTTAATCGTGCATTTTATTCGACATTCCACGCGCTTTAAGATGCCGCCTACGCCAGTACGCTATCTGAAATAGGAGCGACGTAAATTGAACAAATGTGATAGAATTTTGCTGAATTCTTAAATTAACCATAATATAAAATGATCTAATCGTGTCTCTGATTGACCTATCATAGAATTTTAATAGTGCATTTTAGTCGCCATTTCATGCGCTTTGAGCTGCCGCTTAGCCCAATACGCTATCTGAAATAGGACCGACGTAAGTTGAACAAATGTGATAGAATTTCGCTGAATTCTTTTATTAACCATAATGTAAAATGATCTAATCGGGTCTCTGTTCGCCCTAGCCTAGAAGTTTAATAGTGCATTTTAGTCGTCATTTCATGCGCTTTGAGATGCCGCTTAGCTCAATACGCTATCTGAAACAGGAGCGACGTAAATTGAACAGATGTGACAGAATTTCGCTGAATTCTTAAATTAACTATAATATAAAATGATCTAATCGGGTCACTGATTGCCCTATCATAGAAGTTTAATAGTGCATTTTACTAGACGTTCCGCGCGCTTTAAGATGGCGCCTAGCCCAGTACGCTATATGAAATAGGAGCGACGTAAATTGAACAAATGTGATAGAATTTTGCTGAATTCTTAAATTAACCACAATATAAAATGATCTAATCGGGTCTCTGTTTGCCCTACCCTAGAAGTTTAATAGTGCATTTAACTCGTCATTTCATGCGATTTGATATGCCGCTTAGCCCAATACGCTATCTGAAATAGGAGCGATGTAAATTGAACAAATGTGATAGAATTACGCTGAATTCTTATATTAACCGTAATATAAAATGATCTAATCGGGTCTCTGTTTGCCTTGTCCTGGAAGTTTAGTATTGCATTTTAGTCGCCATTTCATGCGATTTGAGATGCCGCGTAGCCCAATACGCTATCTGAAATAGGAGCGACGTAAATTGAACAAATGTGATAGAATTTCTCTGAAATCTTATATTAAACAAAATATAAAATGATCTAATCGGGTCTCTGATTGCCCTATCATAAAAGCTTAGCAGTGCATTTTACTCGCCATTCCACGCGCCTCAAGATGCCGCCTAGCCCAGGACGCTATCTGAAATAGGAGCGACGTAAATTGAGCAAATGTGATAGAATTTTGCTTAATTCTTAAGTTAACCATAATATAAAATGATCTAATCGGGTCTCTGTTCGCCCTAGCCTAGAACTTTAATCGTGCATTTTATTCGCCATTCCACGCGCTTTAAGATGCCGCCTAGGCCAGTACGCTATCTGAAATAGGAGCGACGTAAATTGAACAAATGCGAGAGAATTTTGCTGAATTCTTAAATTAACCACAATATAAAATGATTTAATCGTGTCTCTGATTGCCCTACCCTAGAAGTTTAATAGTGCATTTTACTCGTCATTTCATGCGCTTTTAGATGCCGCTTAGCCCAGGACGCTATCTGAAATAGGAACGACGTAAATTAAACAAATGTGATAGAATTTTGCTGAATTCTTAAATTAAACATAATATAAAATGATCTAATCGGGTCTCTGTTTGCCCTACCCTAGAAGTTTAACAGTGCATTTTACTCGTCATTTCATGCGCTTTGATATGCCGCTTAGCCCAATACGCTATCTGAAATGGGAGCGATGTAAATTGAACAAATGTGATGCAATTTTGCTGAATTCTTTTATTAACCATAATGTAAAATGATCTAATCGGGCCTCTGTTCGCCCTAGCCTAGAACTTTAATCGTGCATTTTATTCGCCATTCCACGCGCTTTAAGATGCCGCCTAGGCCAGTACGCTATCTGAAATAGGAGCGACGTAAATTGAACAAATGTGATAGAATTTCGCTGAATTCTTATATTAACCAAAATATAAAATGATCTAATCGGGTCTCTGATTGCCCTATCATAGAAGTTTAATAGTGCATTTTACTCGCCATTTCATGCGCGTTGAGATGCCACTTAGCCCAACACGCTATCTGAAATAGGAGCGACGTAAGTTGAACAAATGTGATAGAATTTCGCTGAATTCTTTTATTAACCATAATGTAAAATGATCTATTCGGGTCTCTGTTTGCCCTATCATAGAATTTTAATAGTGCATTTTATTCGCCATTTCATGCGCTTTGAGATGCCGCTTAGCCGAATACGCTAACTGAAATAGGAGCGACGTAAATTGAACAAATGTGATAGAATTTCGCTGAATTCTTAAATTAACCATAATATAAAATGATTTAATCGGGTCTTTGTTTGCCCTACCCTAGAAGTTTAATAGTGCATTTTACTCGCCATTTCATGCGCTTTGAGATGCCGCTTAGCCCAATACGCTATCTGAAATACGAGCGACGTAAGTTGAACAAATGTGATAGAATTTTGCTGAATTCTTTTATTAACCATAATGTAAAATGATCTTATCGGGTCACTGTTTGCCCTACCCTAGAAGTTTAATACTGCATTTTACTCGCCACTTCATGCGCTTTGAGATGCCGCTTAGCCCAATACGCTATCTGAATTACGAGCGACGTAAGATGAACAAATGTGATAGAATTTCGCTGAATTCTTTTATTAACCATAATGTAAAATGATCTAATCGGGTCTCTGTTCGCCCTTGCCTAGAAGTTTAATAGTGCATTTTATTCGCCATTTCATGCCCTTTGAGATGCCGCTTAGCCGCATACGCTAACAGAAATAGGAGCGACGTAAATTCAACAAATGTGATAGAATTACACTGAAATCTTATATTAAACAAAATATAAAATGATCTAATCGAGTGCGTGATTGCCCTATCATAGAAGTTTAGTAGTGCATTTTACTCGCCATTCCGCGCGCTTTAAGAAGCCGCCAAGCCCAGTACGCTATCTGAAATAGGAGCGACGTAACTTGAACAAATGTGATAGAATTACGCTGAATTCTTATATTAACCGTAACATAAAATGATCTAATCGGGTCTCTGTTTGCCTTATCCCAGAAGTTTAATAGTGCATTATACTCGCCATTTCATGCGCTTTGAGATGCCGCTTAGCCCAATACGCTATCTGAAATAGTAGCGACGTAAATTGAACAAATGTGATAGAATTTCGCTGAATTCTTAAATTAACCATAATATAAAATGATTTAATCGGGTCTTTGTTTGCCCTACCCTAGAAGTTTAATAATGCATTTTACTCGCCATTTCATGCGCTTTCAGATGCCGCTTAGCCCAATACGCTATCTGAAGTAGGAGCGACGTAAATTGAACAAATGTGATAGAATTTCGCTGAATTCTTATATTAACCATAATATAAAATGATCTAATCGGGTCTCTGATTGCCCTACCATAGAAGTTTAACTGTGTATTTTACTCGCCTTTCCTCGCGTTTTAAGATGCCGCCTAGCCCAGAACGCTAGCTGAAATAGGAACGACGTAAATTGAAAAAATGTGATGGAATTTCCCTGAATTCTTATATTAACCTTAATGTAAAATGATCTATTCGGGTCTCTGTTCGCCCTACGCTAGAAGTTTAATAGTGCCTTTCACTCGTAATTTCATGCGCTTTGAGATGCCGCTTAGCCCAATACGCTATCTGAAATAGGAGCGACGTAAATTGAACAAATGTGATAGAATTTTGCTGAATTCTTAAATTAACCATAATATGAAATGATCTAATCGGGTCTCTGTTTGCCCTACCCTAGAAGTTTAATAGTGCATTTTACTCGCCATTTCATGCGCTGTCAGATGCCGCATAGCCCAATACGCAATCTTTAATAGGAGCTACGTAAATTGAACAAATGTGATAGAATTTCGCTGAATTCTGATATTAACCAAAATATAAAATGATCTAATCGGGTCTCTGATTGCCCAATCATAGAAGTTTAGTAGTGCATTTTACTCGCCCTTCCACGCGCTTTAAGATGCCGCCTAGCCCAGTACGCTATCTGAAATAGGAGCGACGTAAGTTGAACAAATGTGATAGAATTACGCTGAATTCTTATATTAACCAAAATATAAAATGATCTAATCGGGTCTCTAATTGCCCTATCATAGATGTTTAACAGTGTATTTTACTCGCCATTCCTCGCGTTTTAAGATGCCGCCTAGCCCAGTCCGCTAGCTGAAATAGGAACGACGTAAATTGAACAAATGTGATAGAATTATGCTGAATTCTTATATTAACCGTAATATAAAATGATCTAATCGGGTCTCTGATTGCCCTATCATAGAAGTTTAACAGTGTATTTTACTCGCCATTCCTCGCGTTTTAAGATGCCGCCTAGCCCAGTACGCTAGCTGAAATAGGAACGACGTAAATTGAACAAATGTGATAGAATTACGCTGAATTCTTAAATTAACCATAATATAAAATGATCTAATCGGGTCTCTGTTTGCCCTACCCTAGAAGTTTAACAGTGCATTTTAGTCGCCATTCCACGCGCTTTAAGATGCCGCCTAACCCAGTACGCTATCTGAAATAGGAACGACGTAAATTGAATAAATGTGATAGAATTTTGCTGAATTCTTAAATTAACCATAATATGAAATGATCTAATCGGGTCTCTGTTTGCCCTATCATAGTAGTTTAGTAGTGAATTTTACTCGCCATTCCACGCGCTTTAAGATGCCGCCTAGCCCAGTACGCTATCTGAAATAGGAGCGACGTAAATTGAACAAATGTGATAGAATTTTGCTGACTTCTTAAATTAATCATAATATAAAATGATCTAATCGGGTCTCTGTTTGCCCTACCCTAGAAGTTTAATAGTGCATTTTACTCGCCATTTCATGCGCTGTCAGATGCCGCATAGCCCAATACGCAATCTTTAATAGGAGCTACGTAAATTGAACAAATGTGATAGAATTTCGCTGAATTCTGATATTAACCAAAATATAAAATGATCTAATCGGGTCTCTGATTGCCCAATCATAGAAGTTTAGTAGTGCATTTTACTCGCCCTTCCACGCGCTTTAAGATGCCGCCTAGCCCAGTACGCTATCTGAAATAGGAGCGACGTAAGTTGAACAAATGTGATAGAATTACGCTGAATTCTTATATTAACCGTAATATAAAATGATCTAATCGGGTCTCTGATTGCCCTATCATAGAAGTTTAACAGTGTATTTTACTCGCCTTTCCTCGCGTTTTAAGATGCCGCCTAGCCCAGTACGCTAGCTGAAATAGGAACGACGTAAATTGAAAAAATGTGATAGAATTTCCCTGAATTCTTATATTAACCTTAATGTAAAATGGTCTATTCGGGTCTCTGTTCGCCCTACCCTAGAAGTTTAATAGTGCATTTCACTCGTCACTTCATGCGCTTTGAGATGCCGCTTAGCCCAATACGCTATCTGAAATAGGAGCAACGTAAATTGAACAAATGTGATAGAATTTCGCTGAATTCTTATATTAACCAAAATATAAAATGATCTAATCGGGTCTCTGATTGCCCTATCATCGAAGTTTAGTAGTGCATTTTACTCGCCCTTCCACGCGCGTTAAGATGCCGCGTAGCCCAGTACGCTATCTGAAATAGGAGCGACGTAAGTTGAACAAATGTGAAAGTATTACGCTGAATTCTTATATTAACCGTAATATAAAATGATCTAATCGGGTCTCTGATTGCCCTATCATAGAAGTTTAACAGTGTATTTTACTCGCCATTCCACGCGCTTTAAGATGCCACCTAGCCCAGTACGCTATCTGAAATAGGAGCGACGTAAATTGAACAAATGTTATAGAATTTTGCTGAATTCTTAAATTAACTATAATATAAAATGATTGAATCGGGTCTTTGTTTGCCCTAGCCTAGAAGTTTAATAGTGCATTTTACTCGCCATTTCATGCGCTTTCAGATGCCGCTTAGGCCAATACGCTATCTGAAATAGGAGCGACGTAAATTGAACAAATGTGATAGAATTTCTCTGAATTCTTAAATTAACCATAATATAAAATGATCTAATCGGGTCTCTGTTTGCCCTACCCTAGAAGTTTAATAGTGCATTTTACTGGCCATTTCATGCGCTTTGATATGCCGCTTAGCCCAATACGCTATCTGAAATAGGAGCGATGTAAATTGAACAAATGTGATGCAATTTCGCTGAATTCTTTTATTAACCATAATGTAAAATGATCTAATCGGGTCTCTGTTCGCCCTAGCCTAGAACTTTAATCGTGCATTTTACTCGACATTCCACGCGCTTTAAGATGCCGCCTACGCCAGTACGCTATCTGAAATAGGAGCGACGTAAATTGAACAAATGTGATAGAATTTTGCTGAATTCTTAAATTAACCATAATATAAAATGATCTAATCGTGTCTCTGATTGACCTATCATAGAATTTTAATAGTGCATTTTAGTCGCCATTTCATGCGCTTTGAGCTGCCGCTTAGCCCAATACGCTATCTGAAATAGGACCGACGTAAGTTGAACAAATGTGATAGAATTTCGCTGAATTCTTTTATTAACCATAATGTTAAATGATCTAATCGGGTCTCTGTTCGCCCTAGCCTAGAAGTTTAATAGTGCATTTTAGTCGTCATTTCATGCGCTTTGAGATGCCGCTTAGCTCAATACGCTATCTGAAACAGGAGCGACGTAAATTGAACAAATGTGACAGAATTTCGCTGAATTCTTAAATTAACTATAATATAAAATGATCTAATCGGGTCACTGATTGCCCTATCATAGAAGTTTAATAGTGCATTTTACTCGACGTTCCGCGCGCTTTAAGATGGCGCCTAGCCCAGTACGCTATATGAAATAGGAGCGACGTAAATTGAACAAATGTGATAGAATTTTGCTGAATTCTTAAATTAACCACAATATAAAATGATCTAATCGGGTCTCTGTTTGCCCTACCCTAGAAGTTTAATAGTGCATTTTACTCGTCATTTCATGCGCTTTAAGATGGCGCCTAGCCCAGTACGCTATATGAAATAGGAGCGACGTAAATTGAACAAATGTGATAGAATTTTGCTGAATTCTTAAATTAACCATAATATTAAATGATCTAATCGGGTCTCTGTTTGCCCTACCCTAGAAGTTTAACAGTGCATTTTACTCGTCATTTCATGCGCTTTGATATGCCGCTTAGCCCAATACGCTATCTGAAATAGGAGCGATGTAAATTGAACAAATGTGATGCAATTTTGCTGAATTCTTTTATTAACCATAATGTAAAATGATCTAATCGGGCCTCTGTTCGCCCTAGCCTAGAACTTTAATCGTGCATTTTATTCGCCATTCCACGCGCTTTAAGATGCCGCCTAGGCCAGTACGCTATCTGAAATAGGAGCGACGTAAATTGAACAAATGTGATAGAATTTCGCTGAATTCTTATATTAACCAAAATATAAAATGATTTAATCGTGTCTCTGATTGCCCTATCATAGAAGTTTAATAGTGCATTTTACTCGCCATTTCATGCGCGTTGAGATGCCACTTAGCCCAACACGCTATCTGAAATAGGAGCGACGTAAGTTGAACAAATGTGATAGAATTTCGCTGAATTCTTTTATTAACCATAATGTAAAATGATCTATTCGGGTCTCTGTTTGCCCTATCATAGAATTTTAATAGTGCATTTTACACGCCATTCCACCCGCTTTAAGATGCCGCCTAGCCCAGTACGCTATCTGAAATAGGAGCGACGTAAATTGAACAAATGTGATAGAATTTCGCTGAATTCTTTTATGAACCATAATGTAAAATGATCTAATCGGGTCTCTGTTCGCCCTAGCCTAGAAGTTTAATAGTGCATTTTACTCGTCATTTCATGCGCTTTGATATGCCGCTTAGCCCAATACGCTATCTGAAATAGGAGCGATGTAAATTGAACAAATGTGATGCAATTTCGCTGAATTCTTTTATTAACCATAATGTAAAATGATCTAATCGGGTCTCTGTTCGCCCTAGCCTAGAACTTTAATCGTGCATTTTATTCGCCATTCCACGCGCTTTAAGATGCCGCCTAGGCCAGTACGCTATCTGAAATAGGAGCGACGTAAATTGAACAAATGCGAGAGAATTTTGCTGAATTCTTAAATTAACCACAATATAAAATGATTTAATCGTGTCTCTGACTGCCCTACCCTAGAAGTTTAATAGTGCATTTTACTCGTCATTTCATGCGCTTTTAGATGCCGCTTAGCCCAGGACGCTATCTGAAATAGGAACGACGTAAATTAAACAAATGTGATAGAATTTTGCTGAATTCTTAAATTAACCATAATATAAAATGATCTAATCGGGTCTCTGTTTGCCCTACCCTAGAAGTTTAACAGTGCATTTTACTCGTCATTTCATGCGCTTTGATATGCCGCTTAGCCCAATACGCTATCTGAAATAGGAGCGATGTAAATTGAACAAATGTGATGCAATTTTGCTGAATTCTTTTATTAACCATAATGTAAAATGATCTAATCGGGCCTCTGTTCGCCCTAGCCTAGAACTTTAATCGTTCATTTTATTCGCCATTCCACGCGCTTTAAGATGCCGCCTAGGCCAGTACGCTATCTGAAATAGGAGCGACGTAAATTGAACAAATGTGATAGAATTTCGCTGAATTCTTATATTAACCAAAATATAAAATGATCTAATCGGGTCTCTGATTGCCCTATCATAGAAGTTTAATAGTGCATTTTACTCGCCATTTCATGCGCGTTGAGATGCCACTTAGCCCAACACGCTATCTGAAATAGGAGCGACGTAACTTGAACAAATGTGATAGAATTACGCTGAATTCTTATATTAACCGTAACATAAAATGATCTAATCGGGTCTCTGTTTGCCTTATCCTAGAAGTTTAATAGTGCATTATACTCGCCATTTCATGCGCTATTAGATGCCGCTTAGCCCAGGACGCTATCTGAAATAGGAACGACGTAAATTGAACAAATGTGATAGAATTTTGCTGAATTCTTAAATTAACCATAATATAAAATGATCTAATCGGGACTTTGTTTGCCCTACCCTAGATGTTTAATAGTGCATTTCACTCGTCATTTCATGCGCTTTGAGATGCCGCTAAGCACCATAAGCTATCTGTAATAGGAGCGACGTAAATAGGAACAAATGTGATAGAATTTCGCTGAATTCTTATATTGACCAAAATATAAAATGATCTAATCGGGTCTCTGATTGCCCTATCATAGAAGTTTAGTAGTGCATTTTACTCGCCATTCCACGCGCTTCAAGATGCCGCCTAGCCCAGTACGCTGTCTGAAATAGGAGCGACGTAAGTTGAACAAATGTGATAGAATTACGCTGAATTCTTATATTAACCGTAATATAAAATGATCTAATCGGGTCTCTGTTTGCCTTATCCCAGAAGTTTAATAGTGCATTATACTCGCCATTTCATGCGCTTTGAGATGCCGCTTAGCCCAATACGCTATCTGAAATAGTAGCGACGTAAATTGAACAAATGTGATAGAATTTCGCTGAATTCTTAAATTAACCATAATATAAAATGATTTAATCGGGTCTTTGTTTGCCCTACCCTAGAAGTTTAATAATGCATTTTACTCGCCATTTCATGCGCTTTCAGATGCCGCTTAGCCCAATACGCTATCTGAAGTAGGAGCGACGTAAATTGAACAAATGTGATAGAATTTCGCTGAATTCTTATATTAACCATAATATAAAATGATCTAATCGGGTCTCTGATTGCCCTACCATAGAAGTTTAACTGTGTATTTTACTCGCCTTTCCTCGCGTTTTAAGATGCCGCCTAGCCCAGAACGCTAGCTGAAATAGGAACGACGTAAATTGAAAAAATGTGATGGAATTTCCCTGAATTCTTATATTAACCTTAATGTAAAATGATCTATTCGGGTCTCTGTTCGCCCTACGCTAGAAGTTTAATAGTGCCTTTCACTCGTAATTTCATGCGCTTTGAGATGCCGCTTAGCCCAATACGCTATCTGAAATAGGAGCGACGTAAATTGAACAAATGTGATAGAATTTTGCTGAATTCTTAAATTAACCATAATATGAAATGATCTAATCGGGTCTCTGATTGCCCTATCATAGTAGTTTAGTAGTGAATTTTACTCGCCATTCCACGCGCTTTAAGATGCCGCCTAGCCCAGTACGCTATCTGAAATAGGAGCGACGTAAATTGAACAAATGTGATAGAATTTTGCTGACTTCTTAAATTAATCATAATATAAAATGATCTAATCGGGTCTCTGTTTGCCCTACCCTAGAAGTTTAATAGTGCATTTTACTCGCCATTTCATGCGCTGTCAGATGACGCATAGCCCAATACGCAATCTTTAATAGGAGCTACGTAAATTGAACAAATGTGATAGAATTTCGCTGAATTCTGATATTAACCAAAATATAAAATGATCTAATCGGGTCTCTGATTGCCCAATCATAGAAGTTTAGTAGTGCATTTTACTCGCCCTTCCACGCGCTTTAAGATGCCGCCTAGCCCAGTACGCTATCTGAAATAGGAGCGACGTAAGTTGAACAAATGTGATAGAATTACGCTGAATTCTTATATTAACCAAAATATAAAATGATCTAATCGGGTCTCTGATTGCCCTATCATAGATGTTTAACAGTGTATTTTACTCGCCATTCCTCGCGTTTTAAGATGCCGCCTAGCCCAGTCCGCTAGCTGAAATAGGAACGACGTAAATTGAACAAATGTGATAGAATTATGCTGAATTCTTATATTAACCGTAATATAAAATGATCTAATCGGGTCTCTGATTGCCCTATCATAGAAGTTTAACAGTGTATTTTACTCGCCATTCCTCGCGTTTTAAGATGCCGCCTAGCCCAGTACGCTAGCTGAAATAGGAACGACGTAAATTGAACAAATGTGATAGAATTACGCTGAATTCTTAAATTAACCATAATATAAAATGATCTAATCGGGTCTCTGTTTGCCCTACCCTAGAAGTTTAACAGTGCATTTTAGTCGCCATTCCACGCGCTTTAAGATGCCGCCTAACCCAGTACGCTATCTGAAATAGGAACGACGTAAATTGAATAAATGTGATAGAATTTTGCTGAATTCTTAAATTAACCATAATATAAAATGATCTAATCGGTTCTCTGATTGCCCAATCATAGAAGTTTAGTAGTGCATTTTACTCGCCCTTCCACGCGCTTTAAGATGCCGCCTAGCCCAGTACGCTATCTGAAATAGGAGCGACGTAAGTTGAACAAATGTGATAGAATTACGCTGAATTCTTATATTAACCGTAATATAAAATGATCTAATCGGGTCTCTGATTGCCCTATCATAGAAGTTTAACAGTGTATTTTACTCGCCTTTCCTCGCGTTTTAAGATGCCGCCTAGCCCAGTACGCTAGCTGAAATAGGAACGACGTAAATTGAAAAAATGTGATAGAATTTCCCTGAATTCTTATATTAACCTTAATGTAAAATGATCTATTCGGGTCTCTGTTCGCCCTACCCTAGAAGTTTAATAGTGCATTTCACTCGTCACTTCATGCGCTTTGAGATGCCGCATAGCCCAATACGCTATCTGAAATAGGAGCGACGTAAGTTGAACAAATGTGAAAGTATTACGCTGAATTCTTATATTAACCGTAATATAAAATGATCTAATCGGGTCTCTGATTGCCCTATCATAGAAGTTTAACAGTGTATTTTACTCGCCATTCCACGCGCTTTAAGATGCCACCTAGCCCAGTACGCTATCTGAAATAGGAGCGACGTAAATTGAACAAATGTTATAGAATTTTGCTGAATTCTTAAATTAACTATAATATAAAATGATTGAATCGGGTCTTTGTTTGCCCTAGCCTAGAAGTTTAATAGTGCATTTTACTCGCCATTTCATGCGCTTTCAGATGCCGCTTAGGCCAATACGCTATCTGAAATAGGAGCGACGTAAATTGAACAAATGTGATAGAATTTTGCTGAATTCTTAAATTAACCATAATATAAAATGATCTAATCGTGTCTCTGATTGACCTATCATAGAATTTTAATAGTGCATTTTAGTCGCCATTTCATGCTCTTTGAGCTGCCGCTTAGCCCAATACGCTATCTGAAATAGGACCGACGTAAGTTGAACAAATGTGATAGAATTTCGCTGAATTCTTTTATTAACCATAATGTTAAATGATCTAATCGGGTCTCTGTTCGCCCTAGCCTAGAAGTTTAATAGTGCATTTTAGTCGTCATTTCATGCGCTTTGAGATGCCGCTTAGCTCAATACGCTATCTGAAACAGGAGCGACGTAAATTGAACAAATGTGACAGAATTTCGCTGAATTCTTAAATTAACTATAATATAAAATGATCTAATCGGGTCACTGATTGCCCTATCATAGAAGTTTAATAGTGCATTTTACTAGACGTTCCGCGCGCTTTAAGATGGCGCCTAGCCCAGTACGCTATATGAAATAGGAGCGACGTAAATTGAACAAATGTGATAGAATTTTGCTGAATTCTTAAATTAACCACAATATAAAATGATCTAATCGGGTCTCTGTTTGCCCTACCCTAGAAGTTTAATAGTGCATTTTACTCGTCATTTCATGCGCTTTAAGATGGCGCCTAGCCCAGTACGCTATATGAAATAGGAGCGACGTAAATTGAACAAATGTGATAGAATTTTGCTGAATTCTTAAATTAACCATAATATTAAATGATCTAATCGGGTCTCTGTTTGCCCTACCCTAGAAGTTTAACAGTGCATTTTACTCGCCATTTCATGCGCGTTGAGATGCCACTTAGCCCAACACGCTATCTGAAATAGGAGCGACGTAAGTTGAACAAATGTGATAGAATTTCGCTGAATTCTTTTATTAACCATAATGTAAAATGATCTATTCGGGTCTCTGTTTGCCCTATCATAGAATTTTAATAGTGCATTTTATTCGCCATTTCATGCGCTTTGAGATGCCGCTTAGCCGAATACGCTAACTGAAATAGGAGCGACGTAAATTGAACAAATGTGATAGAATTTCGCTGAATTCTTAAATTAACCATAATATAAAATGATTTAATCGGGTCTTTGTTTGCCCTACCCTAGAAGTTTAATAGTGCATTTTACTCGCCATTTCATGCGCTTTGAGATGCCGCTTAGCCCAATACGCTATCTCAAATACGAGCGACGTAAGTTGAACAAATGTGATAGAATTTTGCTGAATTCTTTTATTAACCATAATGTAAAATGATCTTATCGGGTCTCTGTTTGCCCTACCCTAGAAGTTTAATAGTGCATTTTACTCGCCATTTCATGCGCTTTGAGATGCCGCTTAGCCCAATACGCTATCTGAATTACGAGCGACGTAAGATGAACAAATGTGATAGAATTTCGCTGAATTCTTCTATTAACCATAATGTAAAATGATCTAATCGGATCTCTGTTCGCCCTTGCCTAGAAGTTTAATAGTGCATTTTATTCGCCATTTCATGCTCTTTGAGATGCCGCTTAGCCGCATACGCTAACAGAAATAGGAGCGACGTAAATTCAACAAATGTGATAGAATTACACTGAAATCTTATATTAAACAAAATATAAAATGATCTAATCGAGTGCGTGATTGCCCTATCATAGAAGTTTAGTAGTGCATTTTACTCGCCATTCCGCGCGCTTTAAGATGCCGCCAAGCCCAGTACGCTATCTGAAATAGGAGCGACGTAACTTGAACAAATGTGATAGAATTACGCTGAATTCTTATATTAACCGTAACATAAAATGATCTAATCGGGTCTCTGTTTGCCTTATCCTAGAAGTTTAATAGTGCATTATACTCGCCATTTCATGCGCTATTAGATGCCGCTTAGCCCAGGACGCTATCTGAAATAGGAACGACGTAAATTGAACAAATGTGATAGAATTTTGCTGAATTCTTAAATTAACCATAATATAAAATGATCTAATCGGGACTTTGTTTGCCCTACCCTAGATGTTTAATAGTGCATTTCACTCGTCATTTCATGCGCTTTGAGATGCCGCTAAGCACCATAAGCTATCTGTAATAGGAGCGACGTAAATAGGAACAAATGTGATAGAATTTCGCTGAATTCTTATATTGACCAAAATATAAAATGATCTAATCGGGTCTCTGATTGCCCTATCATAGAAGTTTAGTAGTGCATTTTACTCGCCATTCCACGCGCTTCAAGATGCCGCCTAGCCCAGTACGCTGTCTGAAATAGGAGCGACGTAAGTTGAACAAATGTGATAGAATTACGCTGAATTCTTATATTAACCGTAATATAAAATGATCTAATCGGGTCTCTGTTTGCCTTATCCCAGAAGTTTAATAGTGCATTATACTCGCCATTTCATGCGCTTTGAGATGCCGCTTAGCCCAATACGCTATCTGAAATAGTAGCGACGTAAATTGAACAAATGTGATAGAATTTCGCTGAATTCTTAAATTAACCATAATATAAAATGATTTAATCGGGTCTTTGTTTGCCCTACCCTAGAAGTTTAATAATGCATTTTACTCGCCATTTCATGCGCTTTCAGATGCCGCTTAGCCCAATACGCTATCTGAAGTAGGAGCGACGTAAATTGAACAAATGTGATAGAATTTCGCTGAATTCTTATATTAACCATAATATAAAATGATCTAATCGGGTCTCTGATTGCCCTACCATAGAAGTTTAACTGTGTATTTTACTCGCCTTTCCTCGCGTTTTAAGATGCCGCCTAGCCCAGAACGCTAGCTGAAATAGGAACGACGTAAATTGAAAAAATGTGATGGAATTTCCCTGAATTCTTATATTAACCTTAATGTAAAATGATCTATTCGGGTCTCTGTTCGCCCTACGCTAGAAGTTTAATAGTGCCTTTCACTCGTAATTTCATGCGCTTTGAGATGCCGCTTAGCCCAATACGCTATCTGAAATAGGAGCGACGTAAATTGAACAAATGTGATAGAATTTCGCTGAATTCTTATATTAACCAAAATATAAAATGATCTAATTGGGTCTCTGATTGCCCTATCATAGATGTTTAACAGTGTATTTTACTCGCCATTCCTCGCGTTTTAAGATGCCGCCTAGCCCAGTCCGCTAGCTGAAATAGGAACGACGTAAATTGAACAAATGTGATAGAATTACGCTGAATTCTTATATTAACCGTAATATAAAATGATCTAATCGGGTCTCTGATTGCCCTATCATAGAAGTTAACAGTGTATTTTACTCGCCATTCCTCGCGTTTTAAGATGCCGCCTAGCCGAGTACGCTAGCTGAAATAGGAACGACGTAAATTGAACAAATGTGATAGAATTACGCTGAATTCTTAAATTAACCATAATATAAAATGATCTAATCGGGTCTCTGTTTGCCCTACCCTAGAAGTTTAACAGTGCATTTTAGTCGCCATTCCACGCGCTTTAAAATGCCGCTTAGCCCAATACGCTATCTGAAATAGGAGCGACGTAAATTGAACAAATGTGATAGAATTTCGCTAAATTCTTATATTAACCAAAATATAAAATTATCTAATCGGGTCTCTGTTCGCCCTAGCCTAGAAGTTTAATAGTGGATTTTACTCGCCATTCCACGCGTTTTAAGATGCCGCCTAGCTCAGAACGCTATCTGAAATAGGAGCGACCTAAATTGAACGAATGTGATAGAATTTTGCTGAATTCTTAAATTAACCATAATATAAAATGATCTAATCGGGCCTCTGCTTACCCTACCCTAGAAGTTTAATAGTGCATTTTACTCGGCATGTCATGCGCTTTGAGATGCCGCTTTGCCCAATACGCTATCTGAAATAGGAGCGACGTAAGTTGAACGAATGTGATAGAATTTCGCTGAATTCTTAAATTAACCATAATATAAAATGATCTAATCGGGTCTCTGATTGCCCTATCATAGAAGATTAGTAGTGCATTTTACTCGCCATTCCACGCGCTTTAAGATGCCGCCCAGTACGCTATCTGAAATAGGAGCGACGTAAGTTGAACAAATGTGATGGAATTTTGCTGAATTCTTAAATTAACCATAATATAAAATGATCTAATCGGGTCTCTGTTTGCCCTACCCTAGAAGTTTAGTAGTGCATTTCACTCGTCACTTCATGCGCTTTGAGATGCCGCTAAGCACAATAAGCTATCTGAAATAGGAGCGACGTAAATTGAACAAATGTGATAGAATTTCCCTGAAATCTTATATTAAACAAAATATAAAATGATCTAATCGGGTCTCTGTTTGCCCTACCCTAGAAGTTTAACAGTGCATTTTACTCGCCATTTCATGCGCTTTGAAATGCTGCTTAGCCCAATACGCTATCTGAAATAGGAGCGACGTAAATTGAACAAATGTGATAGAACTTCGCTGAATTCTTAAATTAACCATAATATAAAATGATCTAATGGGGTCGCTGTTTGCCCTACCCTAGAAGTTTAATAGTGCCTTTTATTCGCCATTTCGTGCGCTTTGAGATGCCGCATAGCCCAATACGCTATCTGAAATAGGAGCGACGTAAATTGAACAAGTGTGATAGAATTTCCGTGAATTCTTATATTAACCTTAATGTAAAATGATCTAATCGGGTCTCTGTTCGCCCTACCCTAGAAGTTTAATAGTGCATTTCACTCGTCATTTCATGCGCTTTGAGATGCCGCTTAGCCCAATACGCTATCTGAAATAGGAGCGACGGAAGTTGAACAAATGTGATAGAATTTCGCTGAATTCTTTTATTAACCATAATGTAAAATGATCTAATCGGGTCTCTGTTCGCCCTAGCCTAGAAGTGTAATAGTGCATTGTATTCGCCATTTCATGCGCTTTGAGATGCCGCTTAGCCCAATACGCTATCTGAAATAGGAGCGACGTAAATTGAACAAATGTGAGAGAATTTCGCTGAACTCTTAAATTCACTATAATATAAAATGATCTAATCGGGTCTCTGTTTGCCCTACCCTAGAAGTTTAATAGTGCATTTTACTCGCCATTTCATGCGCTGTCAGATGCCGCATAGCCCAATACGCAATCTTTAATAGGAGCTACGTAAATTGAACAAATGTGATAGAATTTCGCTGAATTCTGATATTAACCAAAATATAAAATGATCTAATCGGGTCTCTGATTGCCCAATCATAGAAGTTTAGTAGTGCATTTTACTCGCCCTTCCACGCGCTTTAAGATGCCGCCTAGCCCAGTACGCTATCTGAAATAGGAGCGACGTAAGTTGAACAAATGTGATAGAATTACGCTGAATTCTTATATCAACCGTAATATAAAATGATCTAATCGGGTCTCTGATTGCCCTATCATAGAAGTTTAACAGTGTATTTTACTCGCCTTTCCTCGCGATTTAAGATGCCGCCTAGCCCAGTACGCTAGCTGAAAATAGGAACGACGTAATTGAAAAAATGTGATAGAATTTCCCTGAATTCTTATATTAACCTTAATGTAAAATGATCTATTCGGGTCTCTGTTCGCCCTACCCTAGAAGTTTAATAGTGCATTTCACTCGTCACTTCATGCGCTTTGAGATGCCGCATAGCCCAATACGCTATCTGAAATAGGAGCGACGTAAGTTGAACAAATGTAAAAGTATTACGCTGAATTCTTATATTAACCGTAATATAAAATGATCTAATCGGGTGTCTGATTGCCCTATCATAGAAGTTTAACAGTGTATTTTACTCGCCATTCCACGCGCTTTAAGATGCCACCTAGCCCAGTACGCTATCTGAAATAGGAGCGACGTAAATTGAACAAATGTTATAGAATTTTGCTGAATTCTTAAATTAACTATAATATAAAATGATTGAATCGGGTCTTTGTTTGCCCTAGCCTAGAAGTTTAATAGTGCATTTTACTCGCCATTTCATGCGCTTTCAGATGCCGCTTAGGCCAATACGCTATCTGAAATAGGAGCGACGTAAATTGAACAAATGTGATAGAATTTTGCTGAATTCTTAAATTAACCATAATATAAAATGATCTAATCGTGTCTCTGATTGACCTATCATAGAATTTTAATAGTGCATTTTAGTCGCCATTTCATGCTCTTTGAGCTGCCGCTTAGCCCAATACGCTATCTGAAATAGGACCGACGTAAGTTGAACAAATGTGATAGAATTTCGCTGAATTCTTTTATTAACCATAATGTTAAATGATCTAATCGGGTCTCTGTTCGCCCTAGCCTAGAAGTTTAATAGTGCATTTTAGTCGTCATTTCATGCGCTTTGAGATGCCGCTTAGCTCAATACGCTATCTGAAACAGGAGCGACGTAAATTGAACAAATGTGACAGAATTTCGCTGAATTCTTAAATTAACTATAATATAAAATGATCTAATCGGGTCACTGATTGCCCTATCATAGAAGTTTAATAGTGCATTTTACTAGACGTTCCGCGCGCTTTAAGATGGCGCCTAGCCCAGTACGCTATATGAAATAGGAGCGACGTAAATTGAACAAATGTGATAGAATTTTGCTGAATTCTTAAATTAACCACAATATAAAATGATCTAATCGGGTCTCTGTTTGCCCTACCCTAGAAGTTTAATAGTGCATTTTACTCGTCATTTCATGCGCTTTAAGATGGCGCCTAGCCCAGTACGCTATATGAAATAGGAGCGACGTAAATTGAACAAATGTGATAGAATTTTGCTGAATTCTTAAATTAACCATAATATTAAATGATCTAATCGGGTCTCTGTTTGCCCTACCCTAGAAGTTTAACAGTGCATTTTACTCGTCATTTCATGCGCTTTGATATGCCGCTTAGCCCAATACGCTATCTGAAATAGGAGCGATGTAAATTGAACAAATGTGATGCAATTTTGCTGAATTCTTTTATTAACCATAATGTAAAATGATCTAATCGGGCCTCTGTTCGCCCTAGCCTAGAACTTTAATCGTGCATTTTATTCGCCATTCCACGCGCTTTAAGATGCCGCCTAGGCCAGTACGCTATCTGAAATAGGAGCGACGTAAATTGAACAAATGTGATAGAATTTCGCTGAATTCTTATATTAACCAAAATATAAAATGATCTAATCGGGTCTCTGATTGCCCTATCATAGAAGTTTAATAGTGCATTTTACTCGCCATTTCATGCGCGTTGAGATGCCACTTAGCCCAACACGCTATCTGAAATAGGAGCGACGTAAGTTGAACAAATGTGATAGAATTTCGCTGAATTCTTTTATTAACCATAATGTAAAATGATCTATTCGGGTCTCTGTTTGCCCTATCATAGAATTTTAATAGTGCATTTTATTCGCCATTTCATGCGCTTTGAGATGCCGCTTAGCCGAATACGCTAACTGAAATAGGAGCGACGTAAATTGAACAAATGTGATAGAATTTCGCTGAATTCTTAAATTAACCATAATATAAAATGATTTAATCGGGTCTTTGTTTGCCCTACCCTAGAAGTTTAATAGTGCATTTTACTCGCCATTTCATGCGCTTTGAGATGCCGCTTAGCCCAATACGCTATCTCAAATACGAGCGACGTAAGTTGAACAAATGTGATAGAATTTTGCTGAATTCTTTTATTAACCATAATGTAAAATGATCTTATCGGGTCTCTGTTTGCCCTACCCTAGAAGTTTAATACTGCATTTTACTCGCCATTTCATGCGCTTTGAGATGCCGCTTAGCCCAATACGCTATCTGAATTACGAGCGACGTAAGATGAACAAATGTGATAGAATTTCGCTGAATTCTTCTATTAACCATAATGTAAAATGATCTAATCGGATCTCTGTTCGCCCTTGCCTAGAAGTTTAATAGTGCATTTTATTCGCCATTTCATGCTCTTTGAGATGCCGCTTAGCCGCATACGCTAACAGAAATAGGAGCGACGTAAATTCAACAAATGTGATAGAATTACACTGAAATCTTATATTAAACAAAATATAAAATGATCTAATCGAGTGCGTGATTGCCCTATCATAGAAGTTTAGTAGTGCATTTTACTCGCCATTCCGCGCGCTTTAAGATGCCGCCAAGCCCAGTACGCTATCTGAAATAGGAGCGACGTAACTTGAACAAATGTGATAGAATTACGCTGAATTCTTATATTAACCGTAACATAAAATGATCTAATCGGGTCTCTGTTTGCCTTATCCTAGAAGTTTAATAGTGCATTATACTCGCCATTTCATGCGCTATTAGATGCCGCTTAGCCCAGGACGCTATCTGAAATAGGAACGACGTAAATTGAACAAATGTGATAGAATTTTGCTGAATTCTTAAATTAACCATAATATAAAATGATCTAATCGGGACTTTGTTTGCCCTACCCTAGATGTTTAATAGTGCATTTCACTCGTCATTTCATGCGCTTTGAGATGCCGCTAAGCACCATAAGCTATCTGTAATAGGAGCGACGTAAATAGGAACAAATGTGATAGAATTTCGCTGAATTCTTATATTGACCAAAATATAAAATGATCTAATCGGGTCTCTGATTGCCCTATCATAGAAGTTTAGTAGTGCATTTTACTCGCCATTCCACGCGCTTCAAGATGCCGCCTAGCCCAGTACGCTGTCTGAAATAGGAGCGACGTAAGTTGAACAAATGTGATAGAATTACGCTGAATTCTTATATTAACCGTAATATAAAATGATCTAATCGGGTCTCTGTTTGCCTTATCCCAGAAGTTTAATAGTGCATTATACTCGCCATTTCATGCGCTTTGAGATGCCGCTTAGCCCAATACGCTATCTGAAATAGTAGCGACGTAAATTGAACAAATGTGATAGAATTTCGCTGAATTCTTAAATTAACCATAATATAAAATGATTTAATCGGGTCTTTGTTTGCCCTACCCTAGAAGTTTAATAATGCATTTTACTCGCCATTTCATGCGCTTTCAGATGCCGCTTAGCCCAATACGCTATCTGAAGTAGGAGCGACGTAAATTGAACAAATGTGATAGAATTTCGCTGAATTCTTATATTAACCATAATATAAAATGATCTAATCGGGTCTCTGATTGCCCTACCATAGAAGTTTAACTGTGTATTTTACTCGCCTTTCCTCGCGTTTTAAGATGCCGCCTAGCCCAGAACGCTAGCTGAAATAGGAACGACGTAAATTGAAAAAATGTGATGGAATTTCCCTGAATTCTTATATTAACCTTAATGTAAAATGATCTATTCGGGTCTCTGTTCGCCCTACGCTAGAAGTTTAATAGTGCCTTTCACTCGTAATTTCATGCGCTTTGAGATGCCGCTTAGCCCAATACGCTATCTGAAATAGGAGCGACGTAAATTGAACAAATGTGATAGAATTTCGCTGAATTCTTATATTAACCAAAATATAAAATGATCTAATTGGGTCTCTGATTGCCCTATCATAGATGTTTAACAGTGTATTTTACTCGCCATTCCTCGCGTTTTAAGATGCCGCCTAGCCCAGTCCGCTAGCTGAAATAGGAACGACGTAAATTGAACAAATGTGATAGAATTATGCTGAATTCTTATATTAACCGTAATATAAAATGATCTAATCGGGTCTCTGATTGCCCTATCATAGAAGTTTAACAGTGTATTTTACTCGCCATTCCTCGCGTTTTAAGATGCCGCCTAGCCGAGTACGCTAGCTGAAATAGGAACGACGTAAATTGAACAAATGTGATAGAATTACGCTGAATTCTTAAATTAACCATAATATAAAATGATCTAATCGGGTATCTGTTTGCCCTACCCTAGAAGTTTAACAGTGCATTTTAGTCGCCATTCCACGCGCTTTAAAATGCCGCTTAGCCCAATACGCTATCTGAAATAGGAGCGACGTAAATTGAACAAATGTGATAGAATTTCGCTAAATTCTTATATTAACCAAAATATAAAATTATCTAATCGGGTCTCTGTTCGCCCTAGCCTAGAAGTTTAATAGTGGATTTTACTCGCCATTCCACGCGTTTTAAGATGCCGCCTAGCTCAGAACGCTATCTGAAATAGGAGCGACCTAAATTGAACGAATGTGATAGAATTTTGCTGAATTCTTAAATTAACCATAATATAAAATGATCTAATCGGGCCTCTGCTTACCCTACCCTAGAAGTTTAATAGTGCATTTTACTCGGCATGTCATGCGCTTTGAGATGCCGCTTTGCCCAATACGCTATCTGAAATAGGAGCGACGTAAGTTGAACGAATGTGATAGAATTTCGCTGAATTCTTAAATTAACCATAATATAAAATGATCTAATCGGGTCTCTGATTGCCCTATCATAGAAGATTAGTAGTGCATTTTACTCGCCATTCCACGCGCTTTAAGATGCCGCCCAGTACGCTATCTGAAATAGGAGCGACGTAAGTTGAACAAATGTGATGGAATTTTGCTGAATTCTTAAATTAACCATAATATAAAATGATCTAATCGGGTCTCTGTTTGCCCTACCCTAGAAGTTTAGTAGTGCATTTCACTCGTCACTTCATGCGCTTTGAGATGCCGCTAAGCACAATAAGCTATCTGAAATAGGAGCGACGTAAATTGAACAAATGTGATAGAATTTCCCTGAAATCTTATATTAAACAAAATATAAAATGATCTAATCGGGTCTCTGTTTGCCCTACCCTAGAAGTTTAACAGTGCATTTTACTCGCCATTTCATGCGCTTTGAAATGCTGCTTAGCCCAATACGCTATCTGAAATAGGAGCGACGTAAATTGAACAAATGTGATAGAACTTCGCTGAATTCTTAAATTAACCATAATATAAAATGATCTAATGGGGTCGCTGTTTGCCCTACCCTAGAAGTTTAATAGTGCCTTTTATTCGCCATTTCGTGCGCTTTGAGATGCCGCATAGCCCAATACGCTATCTGAAATAGGAGCGACGTAAATTGAACAAGTGTGATAGAATTTCCGTGAATTCTTATATTAACCTTAATGTAAAATGATCTAATCGGGTCTCTGTTCGCCCTACCCTAGAAGTTTAATAGTGCATTTCACTCGTCATTTCATGCGCTTTGAGATGCCGCTTAGCCCAATACGCTATCTGAAATAGGAGCGACGGAAGTTGAACAAATGTGATAGAATATCGCTGAATTCTTTTATTAACCATAATGTAAAATGATCTAATCGGGTCTCTGTTCGCCCTAGCCTAGAAGTGTAATAGTGCATTGTATTCGCCATTTCATGCGCTTTGAGATGCCGCTTAGCCCAATACGCTATCTGAAATAGGAGCGACGTAAATTGAACAAATGTGAGAGAATTTCGCTGAACTCTTAAATTCACTATAATATAAAATGATCTAATCGGGTCTCTGTTTGCCCTACCCTAGAAGTTTAATAGTGCATTTTACTCGCCATTTCATGCGCTGTCAGATGCCGCATAGCCCAATACGCAATCTTTAATAGGAGCTACGTAAATTGAACAAATGTGATAGAATTTCGCTGAATTCTGATATTAACCAAAATATAAAATGATCTAATCGGGTCTCTGATTGCCCAATCATAGAAGTTTAGTAGTGCATTTTACTCGCCCTTCCACGCGCTTTAAGATGCCGCCTAGCCCAGTACGCTATCTGAAATAGGAGCGACGTAAGTTGAACAAATGTGATAGAATTACGCTGAATTCTTATATCAACCGTAATATAAAATGATCTAATCGGGTCTCTGATTGCCCTATCATAGAAGTTTAACAGTGTATTTTACTCGCCTTTCCTCGCGTTTTAAGATGCCGCCTAGCCCAGTACGCTAGCTGAAATAGGAACGACGTAAATTGAAAAAATGTGATAGAATTTCCCTGAATTCTTATATTAACCTTAATGTAAAATGATCTATTCGGGTCTCTGTTCGCCCTACCCTAGAAGTTTAATAGTGCATTTTACTCGCCATTTCATGCGCATTGAGATGCCGCTTAGCCCAATACGCTATCTGAAATAGGAGCGACGTAAATTGAAGAAATGTGATAGAGTTTCGCTGAACTCATAAATTAACCATAATATACAATGATCTTACCGGGTCTCTGTTTTCCCTACCCTAGAAGTTTAATAGTGCATTTTACTCGCCATTTCTTGCGCTTTGAGATGCCGCTTAGCCCAATACGCTATCTGAAATAGGAGCGACGTAAATTGAACAAATGTGATAGAATTTCCCTGAATACTTATATTAACCTTAATGTAAAATGATCTAATCGGGTCTCTGTTCGCCCTACCCTAGAAGTGTAATAGTGCATTTCACTCGCCATTTCATGCGCTTTGAGATGCCGCTTAGCCCAATACGCTATCTGAAATTGGAGCGACGTAAATTGAACAAATGTGATAGAATTTCCCTGAATTCTTATATTAACCTTAATGTAAAATGATCTAATCGGGTCTCTGTTCGCCCTACCCTAGAAGTTTAATAGTGCCTTTCACTCGTCATTTCATGCGTTTTGAGATGCCGCTTAGCCCAATACGCTATCTGAAATAGGAGCGACGTAAATTGAACAAATGTGATAGAATTTCGCTGAGTTCTTATATTAACCAAAATATAAAATGATCTAATCGGCTCTCTGATTGCCCTATCATAGAAGTTTGGTAGTGTATTTTACTCGCCATTCCTCGCGTTTTAAGATGCCGCATAGCCCAATACGCTATCTGAAATAGGAGCGACGTAAATTGAACAAACGTGATAGAATTTCCGTGAATTCTTATGTTAACCTTAACGTAAAATGATCTAATCGGGTCTCCGTTCGCCCTACCATAGAAGTTTAATACTGCATTTTACTCGCCATTCCACGCGCTTTAAGATGCCACCTAGCCCAGTACGCTATCTGAAATAGGAGCGACGTAAATTGAACAAATGTTATAGAATTTTGCTGAATTCTTAAATTAACTATAATATAAAATGATTGAATCGGGTCTTTGTTTGCCCTAGCCTAGAAGTTTAATAGTGCATTTTACTCGCCATTTCATGCGCTTTCAGATGCCGCTTAGGCCAATACGCTATCTGAAATAGGAGCGACGTAAATTGAACAAATGTGATAGAATTTCGCCGAATTCTTAAATTAACCATAATATAAAATGATCTAATCGGGTCTCTGTTTGCCCTACCCTAGAAGTTTAATAGTGCATTTTACTGGTCATTTCATGCGCTTTGATATGCCGCTTAGCCCAATACGCTATCTGAAATAGGAGCGATGTAAATTGAACAAATGTGATGCAATTTCGCTGAATTCTTTTATTAACCATAATGTAAAATGATCTAATCGGGTCTCTGTTCGCCCTAGCCTAGAACTTTAATCGTGCATTTTATTCGACATTCCACGCGCTTTAAGATGCCGCCTACGCCAGTACGCTATCTGAAATAGGAGCGACGTAAATTGAACAAATGTGATAGAATTTTGCTGAATTCTTAAATTAACCATAATATAAAATGATCTAATCGTGTCTCTGATTGACCTATCATAGAATTTTAATAGTGCATTTTAGTCGCCATTTCATGCGCTTTGAGCTGCCGCTTAGCCCAATACGCTATCTGAAATAGGACCGACGTAATTTGAACAAATGTGATAGAATTTCGCTGAATTCTTTTATTAACCATAATGTTAAATGATCTAATCGGGTCTCTGTTCGCCCTAGCCTAGAAGTTTAATAGTGCATTTTAGTCGTCATTTCATGCGCTTTGAGATGCCGCTTAGCTCAATACGCTATCTGAAACAGGAGCGACGTAAATTGAACAAATGTGACAGAATTTCGCTGAATTCTTAAATTAACTATAATATAAAATGATCTAATCGGGTCACTGATTGCCCTATCATAGAAGTTTAATAGTGCATTTTACTAGACGTTCCGCGCGCTTTAAGATGGCGCCTAGCCCAGTACGCTATATGAAATAGGAGCGACGTAAATTGAACAAATGTGATAGAATTTTGCTGAATTCTTAAATTAACCACAATATAAAATGATCTAATCGGGTCTCTGTTTGCCCTACCCTAGAAGTTTAATAGTGCATTTTACTCGTCATTTCATGCGCTTTGATATGCCGCTTAGCCCAATACGCTATCTGAAATAGGAGCGATGTAAATTGAACGAATGTGATAGAATTACGCTGAATTCTTATATTAACCGTAATATAAAATGATCTAATCGGGTCTCTGTTTGCCTTGTCCTGGAAGTTTAGTATTGCATTTTAGTCGCCATTTCATGCGATTTGAGATGCCGCATAGCCCAATACGCTATCTGAAATAGGAGCGACGTAAATTGAACAAATGTGATAGAATTTCTCTGAAATCTTATATTAAACAAAATATAAAATGATCTAATCGGGTCTCTGATTGCCCTATCATAAAAGCTTAGCAGTGCATTTTACTCGCCATTCCACGCGCCTCAAGATGCCGCCTAGCCCAGGACGCTATCTGGAATAGGAGCGACGTAAATTGAGCAAATGTGATAGAATTTTGCTTAATTCTTAAGTTAACCATAATATAAAATGATCTAATCGGGTCTCTGATTGCCCTATCATAGAATTTTAATAGTGCATTTTACACGCCATTCCACCCGCTTTAAGATGCCGCCTAGCCCAGTACGCTATCTGAAATAGGAGCGACGTAAATTGAACAAATGTGATAGAATTTCGCTGAATTCTTTTATGAACCATAATGTAAAATGATCTAATCGGGTCTCTGTTCGCCCTAGCCTAGAAGTTTAATAGTGCATTTTACTCGTCATTTCATGCGCTTTGATATGCCGCTTAGCCCAATACGCTATCTGAAATAGGAGCGATGTAAATTGAACAAATGTGATGCAATTTCGCTGAATTCTTTTATTAACCATAATGTAAAATGATCTAATCGGGTCTCTGTTCGCCCTAGCCTAGAACTTTAATCGTGCATTTTATTCACCATTCCACGCGCTTTAAGATGCCGCCTAGGCCAGTACGCTATCTGAAATAGGAGCGACGTAAATTGAACAAATGCGAGAGAATTTTGCTGAATTCTTAAATTAACCACAATATAAAATGATTTAATCGTGTCTCTGATTGCCCTACCCTAGAAGTTTAATAGTGCATTTTACTCGTCATTTCATGCGCTTTTAGATGCCGCTTAGCCCAGGACGCTATCTGAAATAGGAACGACGTAAATTAAACAAATGTGATAGAATTTTGCTGAATTCTTAAATTAACCATAATATTAAATGATCTAATCGGGTCTCTGTTTGCCCTACCCTAGAAGTTTAACAGTGCATTTTACTCGTCATTTCATGCGCTTTGATATGCCGCTTAGCCCAATACGCTATCTGAAATAGGAGCGATGTAAATTGAACAAATGTGATGCAATTTTGCTGAATTCTTTTATTAACCATAATGTAAAATGATCTAATCGGGCCTCTGTTCGCCCTAGCCTAGAACTTTAATCGTGCATTTTATTCGCCATTCCACGCGCTTTAAGATGCCGCCTAGGCCAGTACACTATCTGAAATAGGAGCGACGTAAATTGAACAAATGTGATAGAATTTCGCTGAATTCTTATATTAACCAAAATATAAAATGATCTAATCGGGTCTCTGATTGCCCTATCATAGAAGTTTAATAGTGCATTTTACTCGCCATTTCATGCGCGTTGAGATGCCACTTAGCCCAACACGCTATCTGAAATAGGAGCGACGTAAGTTGAACAAATGTGATAGAATTTCGCTGAATTCTTTTATTAACCATAATGTAAAATGATCTATTCGGGTCTCTGTTTGCCCTATCATAGAATTTTAATAGTGCATTTTACACGCCATTCCACCCGCTTTAAGATGCCGCCTAGCCCAGTACGCTATCTGAAATAGGAGCGACGGAAATTGAACAAATGTGATAGAATTTCTCTGAATTCTTAAATTAACCATAATATAAAATGATCTAATCGGGTCTCTGTTTGCCCTACCCTAGAAGTTTAATAGTGCATTTTACTGGCCATTTCATGCGCTTTGATATGCCGCTTAGCCCAATACGCTATCTGAAATAGGAGCGATGTAAATTGAACAAATGTGATGCAATTTCGCTGAATTCTTTTATTAACCATAATGTAAAATGATCTAATCGGGTCTCTGTTCGCCCTAGCCTAGAACTTTAATCGTGCATTTTATTCGACATTCCACGCGCTTTAAGATGCCGCCTACGCCAGTACGCTATCTGAAATAGGAGCGACGTAAATTGAACAAATGTGATAGAATTTTGCTGAATTCTTAAATTAACCATAATATAAAATGATCTAATCGTGTCTCTGATTGACCTATCATAGAATTTTAATAGTGCATTTTAGTCGCCATTTCATGCGCTTTGAGCTGCCGCTTAGCCCAATACGCTATCTGAAATAGGACCGACGTAAGTTGAACAAATGTGATAGAATTTCGCTGAATTCTTTTATTAACCATAATGTTAAATGATCTAATCGGGTCTCTGTTCGCCCTAGCCTAGAAGTTTAATAGTGCATTTTAGTCGTCATTTCATGCGCTTTGAGATGCCGCTTAGCTCAATACGCTATCTGAAACAGGAGCGACGTAAATTGAACAAATGTGACAGAATTTCGCTGAATTCTTAAATTAACTATAATATAAAATGATCTAATCGGGTCACTGATTGCCCTATCATAGAAGTTTAATAGTGCATTTTACTCGACGTTCCGCGCGCTTTAAGGTGGCGCCTAGCCCAGTACGCTATATGAAATAGGAGCGACGTAAATTGAACAAATGTGATAGAATTTTGCTGAATTCTTAAATTAACCACAATATAAAATGATCTAATCGGGTCTCTGTTTGCCCTACCCTAGAAGTTTAATAGTGCATTTTACTCGTCATTTCATGCGCTTTGATATGCCGCTTAGCCCAATACGCTATCTGAAATAGGAGCGATGTAAATTGAACGAATGTGATAGAATTACGCTGAATTCTTATATTAACCGTAATATAAAATGATCTAATCGGGTCTCTGTTTGCCTTGTCCTGGAAGTTTAGTATTGCATTTTAGTCGCCATTTCATGCGATTTGAGATGCCGCATAGCCCAATACGCTATCTGAAATAGGAGCGACGTAAATTGAACAAATGTGATAGAATTTCGCTGAATTCTTTTATGAACCATAATGTAAAATGATCTAATCGGGTCTCTGTTCGCCCTAGCCTAGAAGTTTAATAGTGCATTTTACTCGTCATTTCATGCGCTTTGATATGCCGCTTAGCCCAATACGCTATCTGAAATAGGAGCGATGTAAATTGAACAAATGTGATGCAATTTCGCTGAATTCTTTTATTAACCATAATGTAAAATGATCTAATCGGGTCTCTGTTCGCCCTAGCCTAGAACTTTAATCGTGCATTTTATTCACCATTCCACGCGCTTTAAGATGCCGCCTAGGCCAGTACGCTATCTGAAATAGGAGCGACGTAAATTGAACAAATGCGAGAGAATTTTGCTGAATTCTTAAATTAACCACAATATAAAATGATTTAATCGTGTCTCTGATTGCCCTACCCTAGAAGTTTAATAGTGCATTTTACTCGTCATTTCATGCGCTTTTAGATGCCGCTTAGCCCAGGACGCTATCTGAAATAGGAACGACGTAAATTAAACAAATGTGATAGAATTTTGCTGAATTCTTAAATTAACCATAATATTAAATGATCTAATCGGGTCTCTGTTTGCCCTACCCTAGAAGTTTAACAGTGCATTTTACTCGTCATTTCATGCGCTTTGAGATGCCGCTTAGCCCAATACGCTATCTGAAATAGGAGCGATGTAAATTGAACAAATGTGATGCAATTTTGCTGAATTCTTTTATTAACCATAATGTAAAATGATCTAATCGGGCCTCTGTTCGCCCTAGCCTAGAACTTTAATAGTGCATTTTATTCGCCATTCCACGCGCTTTAAGATGCCGCCTAGGCCAGTACGCTATCTGAAATAGGAGCGACGTAAATTGAACAAATGTGATAGAATTTCGCTGAATTCTTATATTAACCAAAATATAAAATGATCTAATCGGGTCTCTGATTGCCCTATCATAGAAGTTTAATAGTGCATTTTACACGTCATTTCATGCGCGTTGAGATGCCACTTAGCCCAACACGCTATCTGAAATAGGAGCGACGTAAGTTGAACAAATGTGATAGAATTTCGCTGAATTCTTTTATTAACCATAATGTAAAATGATCTATTCGGGTCTCTGTTTGCCCTATCATAGAATTTTAATAGTGCATTTTACACGCCATTCCACCCGCTTTAAGATGCCGCCTAGCCCAGTACGCTATCTGAAATAGGAGCGACGGAAATTGAACAAATGTGATAGAATTTCGCTGAATTCTTTTATTAACCATAATGTAAAATGATCTAATCGGGTCTCTGTTCGCCCTAGCCTAGAAGTTTAATAGTGCATTTTACTCGTCATTTCATGCGCTTTGATATGCCGCTTAGCCCAATACGCTATCTGAAATAGGAGCGACGTAAATTGAACAAATGTGATGCAATTTCGCTGAATTCTTTTATTAACCATAATGTAAAATGATCTAATCGGGTCTCTGTTCGCCCTAGCCTAGAACTTTAATCGTGCATTTTACTCGCCATTCCACGCGCTTTAAGATGCCGCCTAGGCCAGTACGCTATCTGAAATAGGAGCGACGTAAATTGAACAAATGCGAGAGAATTTTGCTGAATTCTTAAATTAACCACAATATAAAATGATTTAATCGTGTCTCTGATTGCCCTACCCTAGAAGTTTAATAGTGCATTTTACTCGTCATTTCATGCGCTTTTAGATGCCGCTTAGCCCAGGACGCTATCTGAAATAGGAACGACGTAAATTAAACAAATGTGATAGAATTTTGCTGAATTCTTAAATTAACCATAATATAAAATGATCTAATCGGGTCTCTGTTTGCCCTACCCTAGAAGTTTAACAGTGCATTTTACTCGTCATTTCATGCGCTTTGATATGCCGCTTAGCCCAATACGCTATCTGAAATAGGAGCGATGTAAATTGAACAAATGTGATGCAATTTTGCTGAATTCTTTTATTAACCATAATGTAAAATGATCTAATCGGGCCTCTGTTCGCCCTAGCCTAGAACTTTAATCGTGCATTTTATTCGCCATTCCACGCGCTTTAAGATGCCGCCTAGCCCAGTACGCTATCTGAAATAGGAGCGACGTAAATTGAACAAATGTGATAGAATTTCGCTGATTTCTTATATTAACCAAAATATAAAATGATCTAATCGGGTCTCTGATTGCCCTATCATAGAAGTTTAATAGTGCATTTTACTCGCCATTTCATGCGCTTTGAGATGCCGCTTAGCCCAATACGCTATCTCAAATACGAGCGACGTAAGTTGAACAAATGTGATAGAATTTTGCTGAATTCTTTTATTAACCATAATGTAAAATGATCTTATCGGGTCTCTGTTTGCCCTACCCTAGAAGTTTAATAGTGCATTTTACTCGCCATTTCATGCGCTTTGAGATGCCGCTTAGCCCATTACGCTATCTGAATTACGAGCGACGTAAGATGAACAAATGTGATAGAATTTCGCTGAATTCTTTTATTAACCATAATGTAAAATGATCTAATCGGATCTCTGTTCGCCCTTGCCTAGAAGTTTAATAGTGCATGTTATTCGCCATTTCATGCTCTTTGAGATGCCGCTTAGCCGCATACGCTAACAGAAATAGGAGCGACGTAAATTCAACAAATGTGATAGAATTACACTGAAATCTTATATTAAACAAAATATAAAATGATCTAATCGAGTGCGTGATTGCCCTATCATAGAAGTTTAGTAGTGCATTTTACTCGCCATTCCGCGCGCTTTAAGATGCCGCCAAGCCCAGTACGCTATCTGAAATAGGAGCGACGTAACTTGAACAAATGTGATAGAATTTTGCTGAATTCTTAAATTAACCATAATATAAAATGATCTAATCGGGACTTTGTTTGCCCTACCCTAGATGTTTAATAGTGCATTTCACTCGTCATTTCATGCGCTTTGAGATGCCGCTAAGCACCATAAGCTATCTGTAATAGGAGCGACGTAAATAGGAACAAATGTGATAGAATTTCGCTGAATTCTTATATTGACCAAAATATAAAATGATCTAATCGGGTCTCTGATTGCCCTATCATAGAAGTTTAGTAGTGCATTTTACTCGCCATTCCACGCGCTTCAAGATGCCGCCTAGCCCAGTACGCTGTCTGAAATAGGAGCGACGTAAGTTGAACAAATGTGATAGAATTACGCTGAATTCTTATATTAACCGTAATATAAAATGATCTAATCGGGTCTCTGTTTGCCTTATCCCAGAAGTTTAATAGTGCATTATACTCGCCATTTCATGCGCTTTGAGATGCCGCTTAGCCCAATACGCTATCTGAAATAGTAGCGACGTAAATTGAACAAATGTGATAGAATTTCGCTGAATTCTTATATTAACCATAATATAAAATGATCTAATCGGGTCTCTGATTGCCCTACCATAGAAGTTTAACAGTGCATTTTACTCGTCATTTCATGCGCTTTGATATGCCGCTTAGCCCAATACGCTATCTGAAATAGGAGCGATGTAAATTGAACAAATGTGATGCAATTTCGCTGAATTCTTTTATTAACCATAATGTAAAATGATCTAATCGGGTCTCTGTTCGCCCTAGCCTAGAACTTTAATCGTGCATTTTATTCACCATTCCACGTGCTTTAAGATGCCGCCTAGGCCAGTACGCTATCTGAAATAGGAGCGACGTAAATTGAACAAATGCGAGAGAATTTTGCTGAATTCTTAAATTAACCACAATATAAAATGATTTAATCGTGTCTCTGATTGCCCTACCCTAGAAGTTTAATAGTGCATTTTACTCGTCATTTCATGCGCTTTTAGATGCCGCTTAGCCCAGGACGCTATCTGAAATAGGAACGACGTAAATTAAACAAATGTGATAGAATTTTGCTGAATTCTTAAATTAACCATAATGTAAAATGATCTATTCGGGTCTCTGTTTGCCCTATCATAGAATTTTAATAGTGCATTTTACACGCCATTCCACCCGCTTTAAGATGCCGCCTAGCCCAGTACGCTATCTGAAATAGGAGCGACGGAAATTGAACAAATGTGATAGAATTTCTCTGAATTCTTAAATTAACCATAATATAAAATGATCTAATCGGGTCTCTGTTTGCCCTACCCTAGAAGTTTAATAGTGCATTTTACTGGCCATTTCATGCGCTTTGATATGCCGCTTAGCCCAATACGCTATCTGAAATAGGAGCGATGTAAATTGAACAAATGTGATGCAATTTCGCTGAATTCTTTTATTAACCATAATGTAAAATGATCTAATCGGGTCTCTGTTCGCCCTAGCCTAGAACTTTAATCGTGCATTTTATTCGACATTCCACGCGCTTTAAGATGCCGCCTACGCCAGTACGCTATCTGAAATAGGAGCGACGTAAATTGAACAAATGTGATAGAATTTTGCTGAATTCTTAAATTAACCATAATATAAAATGATCTAATCGTGTCTCTGATTGACCTATCATAGAATTTTAATAGTGCATTTTAGTCGCCATTTCATGCGCTTTGAGCTGCCGCTTAGCCCAATACGCTATCTGAAATAGGACCGACGTAAGTTGAACAAATGTGATAGAATTTCGCTGAATTCTTTTATTAACCATAATGTTAAATGATCTAATCGGGTCTCTGTTCGCCCTAGCCTAGAAGTTTAATAGTGCATTTTATTCGCCATTTCATGCGCTTTGAGATGCCGCTTAGCTCAATACGCTATCTGAAACAGGAGCGACGTAAATTGAACAAATGTGACAGAATTTCGCTGAATTCTTAAATTAACTATAATATAAAATGATCTAATCGGGTCACTGATTGCCCTATCATAGAAGTTTAATAGTGCATTTTACTAGACGTTCCGCGCGCTTTAAGATGGCGCCTAGCCCAGTACGCTATATGAAATAGGAGCGACGTAAATTGAACAAATGTGATAGAATTTTGCTGAATTCTTAAATTAACCACAATATAAAATGATCTAATCGGGTCTCTGTTTGCCCTACCCTAGAAGTTTAATAGTGCATTTTACTCGTCATTTCATGCGCTTTGATATGCCGCTTAGCCCAATACGCTATCTGAAATAGGAGCGATGTAAATTGAACGAATGTGATAGAATTACGCTGAATTCTTATATTAACCGTAATATAAAATGATCTAATCGGGTCTCTGTTTGCCTTGTCCTGGAAGTTTAGTATTGCATTTTAGTCGCCATTTCATGCGATTTGAGATGCCGCATAGCCCAATACGCTATCTGAAATAGGAGCGACGTAAATTGAACAAATGTGATAGAATTTCGCTGAATTCTTTTATGAACCATAATGTAAAATGATCTAATCGGGTCTCTGTTCGCCCTAGCCTAGAAGTTTAATAGTGCATTTTACTCGTCATTTCATGCGCTTTGATATGCCGCTTAGCCCAATACGCTATCTGAAATAGGAGCGATGTAAATTGAACAAATGTGATGCAATTTCGCTGAATTCTTTTATTAACCATAATGTAAAATGATCTAATCGGGTCTCTGTTCGCCCTAGCCTAGAACTTTAATCGTGCATTTTATTCACCATTCCACGCGCTTTAAGATGCCGCCTAGGCCAGTACGCTATCTGAAATAGGAGCGACGTAAATTGAACAAATGCGAGAGAATTTTGCTGAATTCTTAAATTAACCACAATATAAAATGATTTAATCGTGTCTCTGATTGCCCTACCCTAGAAGTTTAATAGTGCATTTTACTCGTCATTTCATGCGCTTTTAGATGCCGCTTAGCCCAGGACGCTATCTGAAATAGGAACGACGTAAATTAAACAAATGTGATAGAATTTTTCTGAATTCTTAAATTAACCATAATATTAAATGATCTAATCGGGTCTCTGTTTGCCCTACCCTAGAAGTTTAACAGTGCATTTTACTCGTCATTTCATGCGCTTTGAGATGCCGCTTAGCCCAATACGCTATCTGAAATAGGAGCGATGTAAATTGAACAAATGTGATGCAATTTTGCTGAATTCTTTTATTAACCATAATGTAAAATGATCTAATCGGGCCTCTGTTCGCCCTAGCCTAGAACTTTAATCGTGCATTTTATTCGCCATTCCACGCGCTTTAAGATGCCGCCTAGGCCAGTACGCTATCTGAAATAGGAGCGACGTAAATTGAACAAATGTGATAGAATTTCGCTGAATTCTTATATTAACCAAAATATAAAATGATCTAATCGGGTCTCTGATTGCCCTATCATAGAAGTTTAATAGTGCATTTTACTCGCCATTTCATGCGCGTTGAGATGCCACTTAGCCCAACACGCTATCTGAAATAGGAGCGACGTAAGTTGAACAAATGTGATAGAATTTCGCTGAATTCTTTTATTAACCATAATGTAAAATGATCTATTCGGGTCTCTGTTTGCCCTATCATAGAATTTTAATAGTGCATTTTACACGCCATTCCACCCGCTTTAAGATGCCGCCTAGCCCAGTACGCTATCTGAAATAGGAGCGACGGAAATTGAACAAATGTGATAGAATTTCGCTGAATTCTTTTATGAACCATAATGTAAAATGATCTAATCGGGTCTCTGTTCGCCCTAGCCTAGAAGTTTAATAGTGCATTTTACTCGTCATTTCATGCGCTTTGATATGCCGCTTAGCCCAATACGCTATCTGAAATAGGAGCGATGTAAATTGAACAAATGTGATGCAATTTCGCTGAATTCTTTTATTAACCATAATGTAAAATGATCTAATCGGGTCTCCGTTCGCCCTAGCCTAGAACTTTAATCGTGCATTTTATTCGCCATTCCACGCGCTTTAAGATGCCGCCTAGGCCAGTACGCTATCTGAAACAGGAGCGACGTAAATTGAACAAATGCGAGAGAATTTTGCTGAATTCTTAAATTAACCACAATATAAAATGATTTAATCGTGTCTCTGATTGCCCTACCCTAGAAGTTTAATAGTGCATTTTACTCGTCATTTCATGCGCTTTTAGATGCCACTTAGCCCAGGACGCTATCTGAAATAGGAACGACGTAAATTAAACAAATGTGATAGAATTTTGCTGAATTCTTAAATTAACCATAATATAAAATGATCTAATCGGGACTCTGTTTGCCCTACCCTAGAAGTTTAACAGTGCATTTTACTCGTCATTTCATGCGCTTTGATATGCCGCTTAGCCCAATACGCTATCTGAAATAGGAGCGATGTAAATTGAACAAATGTGATGCAATTTTGCTGAATTCTTTTATTAACCATAATGTAAAATGATCTAATCGGGCCTCTGTTCGCCCTAGCCTAGAACTTTAATCGTGCATTTTATTCGCCATTCCACGCGCTTTAAGATGCCGCCTAGCCCAGTACGCTATCTGAAATAGGAGCGACGTAAATTGAACAAATGTGATAGAATTTCGCTGATTTCTTATATTAACCAAAATATAAAATGATCTAATCGGGTCTCTGATTGCCCTATCATAGAAGTTTAATAGTGCATTTTACTCGCCATTTCATGCGCTTTGAGATGCCGCTTAGCCCAATACGCTATCTCAAATACGAGCGACGTAAGTTGAACAAATGTGATAGAATTTTGCTGAATTCTTTTATTAACCATAATGTAAAATGATCTTATCGGGTCTCTGTTTGCCCTACCCTAGAAGTTTAATACTGCATTTTACTCGCCATTTCATGCGCTTTGAGATGCCGCTTAGCCCATTACGCTATCTGAATTACGAGCGACGTAAGATGAACAAATGTGATAGAATTTCGCTGAATTCTTTTATTAACCATAATGTAAAATGATCTAATCGGATCTCTGTTCGCCCTTGCCTAGAAGTTTAATAGTGCATGTTATTCGCCATTTCATGCTCTTTGAGATGCCGCTTAGCCGCATACGCTAACAGAAATAGGAGCGACGTAAATTCAACAAATGTGATAGAATTACACTGAAATCTTATATTAAACAAAATATAAAATGATCTAATCGAGTGCGTGATTGCCCTATCATAGAAGTTTAGTAGTGCATTTTACTCGCCATTCCGCGCGCTTTAAGATGCCGCCAAGCCCAGTACGCTATCTGAAATAGGAGCGACGTAACTTGAACAAATGTGATAGAATTACGCTGAATTCTTATATTAACCGTAACATAAAATGATCTAATCGGGTCTCTGTTTGCCTTATCCTAGAAGTTTAATAGTGCATTGTACTCGCCATTTCATGCGCTATTAGATGCCGCTTAGCCCAGGACGCTATCTGAAATAGGAACGACGTAAATTGAACAAATGTGATAGAATTTTGCTGAATTCTTAAATTAACCATAATATAAAATGATCTAATCGGGACTTTGTTTGCCCTACCCTAGATGTTTAATAGTGCATTTCACTCGTCATTTCATGCGCTTTGAGATGCCGCTAAGCACCATAAGCTATCTGTAATAGGAGCGACGTAAATAGGAACAAATGTGATAGAATTTCGCTGAATTCTTATATTGACCAAAATATAAAATGATCTAATCGGGTCTCTGATTGCCCTATCATAGAAGTTTAGTAGTGCATTTTACTCGCCATTCCACGCGCTTCAAGATGCCGCCTAGCCCAGTACGCTGTCTGAAATAGGAGCGACGTAAGTTGAACAAATGTGATAGAATTACGCTGAATTCTTATATTAACCGTAATATAAAATGATCTAATCGGGTCTCTGTTTGCCTTATCCCAGAAGTTTAATAGTGCATTATACTCGCCATTTCATGCGCTTTGAGATGCCGCTTAGCCCAATACGCTATCTGAAATAGTAGCGACGTAAATTGAACAAATGTGATAGAATTTCGCTGAATTCTTATATTAACCATAATATAAAATGATCTAATCGGGTCTCTGATTGCCCTACCATAGAAGTTTAACAGTGCATTTTACTCGTCATTTCAGGCGCTTTGATATGCCGCTTAGCCCAATACGCTATCTGAAATAGGAGCGATGTAAATTGAACAAATGTGATGCAATTTCGCTGAATTCTTTTATTAACCATAATGTAAAATGATCTAATCGGGTCTCTGTTCGCCCTAGCCTAGAACTTTAATCGTGCATTTTATTCACCATTCCACGCGCTTTAAGATGCCGCCTAGGCCAGTACGCTATCTGAAATAGGAGCGACGTAAATTGAACAAATGCGAGAGAATTTTGCTGAATTCTTAAATTAACCACAATATAAAATGATTTAATCGTGTCTCTGATTGCCCTACCCTAGAAGTTTAATAGTGCATTTTACTCGTCATTTCATGCGCTTTTAGATGCCGCTTAGCCCAGGACGCTATCTGAAATAGGAACGACGTAAATTAAACAAATGTGATAGAATTTTGCTGAATTCTTAAATTAACCATAATATTAAATGATCTAATCGGGTCTCTGTTTGCCCTACCCTAGAAGTTTAACAGTGCATTTTACTCGTCATTTCATGCGCTTTGATATGCCGCTTAGCCCAATACGCTATCTGAAATAGGAGCGATGTAAATTGAACAAATGTGATGCAATTTTGCTGAATTCTTTTATTAACCATAATGTAAAATGATCTAATCGGGCCTCTGTTCGCCCTAGCCTAGAACTTTAATCGTGCATTTTATTCGCCATTCCACGCGCTTTAAGATGCCGCCTAGGCCAGTACGCTATCTGAAATAGGAGCGACGTAAATTGAACAAATGTGATAGAATTTCGCTGAATTCTTATATTAACCAAAATATAAAATGATCTAATCGGGTCTCTGATTGCCCTATCATAGAAGTTTAATAGTGCATTTTACTCGCCATTTCATGCGCGTTGAGATGCCACTTAGCCCAACACGCTATCTGAAATAGGAGCGACGTAAGTTGAACAAATGTGATAGAATTTCGCTGAATTCTTTTATTAACCATAATGTAAAATGATCTATTCGGGTCTCTGTTTGCCCTATCATAGAATTTTAATAGTGCATTTTACACGCCACTCCACCCGCTTTAAGATGCCGCCTAGCCCAGTACGCTATCTGAAATAGGAGCGACGGAAATTGAACAAATGTGATAGAATTTCTCTGAATTCTTAAATTAACCATAATATAAAATGATCTAATCGGGTCTCTGTTTGCCCTACCCTAGAAGTTTAATAGTGCATTTTACTGGCCATTTCATGCGCTTTGATATGCCGCTTAGCCCAATACGCTATCTGAAATAGGAGCGATGTAAATTGAACAAATGTGATGCAATTTCGCTGAATTCTTTTATTAACCATAATGTAAAATGATCTAATCGGGTCTCTGTTCGCCCTAGCCTAGAACTTTAATCGTGCATTTTATTCGACATTCCACGCGCTTTAAGATGCCGCCTACGCCAGTACGCTATCTGAAATAGGAGCGACGTAAATTGAACAAATGTGATAGAATTTTGCTGAATTCTTAAATTAACCATAATATAAAATGATCTAATCGTGTCTCTGATTGACCTATCATAGAATTTTAATAGTGCATTTTAGTCGCCATTTCATGCGCTTTGAGCTGCCGCTTAGCCCAATACGCTATCTGAAATAGGACCGACGTAAGTTGAACAAATGTGATAGAATTTCGCTGAATTCTTTTATTAACCATAATGTTAAATGATCTAATCGGGTCTCTGTTCGCCCTAGCCTAGAAGTTTAATAGTGCATTTTAGTCGTCATTTCATGCGCTTTGAGATGCCGCTTAGCTCAATACGCTATCTGAAACAGGAGCGACGTAAATTGAACAAATGTGACAGAATTTCGCTGAATTCTTAAATTAACTATAATATAAAATGATCTAATCGGGTCACTGATTGCCCTATCATAGAAGTTTAATAGTGCATTTTACTAGACGTTCCGCGCGCTTTAAGATGGCGCCTAGCCCAGTACGCTATATGAAATAGGAACGACGTAAATTGAACAAATGTGATAGAATTTTGCTGAATTCTTAAATTAACCACAATATAAAATGATCTAATCGGGTCTCTGTTTGCCCTACCCTAGAAGTTTAATAGTGCATTTTACTCGTCATTTCATGCGCTTTGATATGCCGCTTAGCCCAATACGCTATCTGAAATAGGAGCGATGTAAATTGAACGAATGTGATAGAATTACGCTGAATTCTTATATTAACCGTAATATAAAATGATCTAATCGGGTCTCTGTTTGCCTTGTCCTGGAAGTTTAGTATTGCATTTTAGTCGCCATTTCATGCGATTTGAGATGCCGCATAGCCCAATACGCTATCTGAAATAGGAGCGACGTAAATTGAACAAATGTGATAGAATTTCGCTGAATTCTTTTATGAACCATAATGTAAAATGATCTAATCGGGTCTCTGTTCGCCCTAGCCTAGAAGTTTAATAGTGCATTTTACTCGTCATTTCATGCGCTTTGATATGCCGCTTAGCCCAATACGCTATCTGAAATAGGAGCGATGTAAATTGAACAAATGTGATGCAATTTCGCTGAATTCTTTTATTAACCATAATGTAAAATGATCTAATCGGGTCTCTGTTCGCCCTAGCCTAGAACTTTAATCGTGCATTTTATTCACCATTCCACGCGCTTTAAGATGCCGCCTAGGCCAGTACGCTATCTGAAATAGGAGCGACGTAAATTGAACAAATGCGAGAGAATTTTGCTGAATTCTTAAATTAACCACAATATAAAATGATTTAATCGTGTCTCTGATTGCCCTACCCTAGAAGTTTAATAGTGCATTTTACTCGTCATTTCATGCGCTTTTAGATGCCGCTTAGCCCAGGACGCTATCTGAAATAGGAACGACGTAAATTAAACAAATGTGATAGAATTTTGCTGAATTCTTAAATTAACCATAATATTAAATGATCTAATCGGGTCTCTGTTTGCCCTACCCTAGAAGTTTAACAGTGCATTTTACTCGTCATTTCATGCGCTTTGAGATGCCGCTTAGCCCAATACGCTATCTGAAATAGGAGCGATGTAAATTGAACAAATGTGATGCAATTTTGCTGAATTCTTTTATTAACCATAATGTAAAATGATCTAATCGGGTCTCTGTTCGCCCTAGCCTAGAACTTTAATCGTGCATTTTATTCGCCATTCCACGCGCTTTAAGATGCCGCCTAGGCCAGTACGCTATCTGAAATAGGAGCGACGTAAATTGAACAAATGTGATAGAATTTCGCTGAATTCTTATATTAACCAAAATATAAAATGATCTAATCGGGTCTCTGATTGCCCTATCATAGAAGTTTAATAGTGCATTTTACTCGCCATTTCATGCGCGTTGAGATGCCACTTAGCCCAACACGCTATCTGAAATAGGAGCGACGTAAGTTGAACAAATGTGATAGAATTTCGCTGAATTCTTTTATTAACCATAATGTAAAATGATCTATTCGGGTCTCTGTTTGCCCTATCATAGAATTTTAATAGTGCATTTTACACGCCATTCCACCCGCTTTAAGATGCCGCCTAGCCCAGTACGCTATCTGAAATAGGAGCGACGGAAATTGAACAAATGTGATAGAATTTCGCTGAATTCTTTTATGAACCATAATGTAAAATGATCTAATCGGGTCTCTGTTCGCCCTAGCCTAGAAGTTTAATAGTGCATTTTACTCGTCATTTCATGCGCTTTGATATGCCGCTTAGCCCAATACGCTATCTGAAATAGGAGCGATGTAAATTGAACAAATGTGATGCAATTTCGCTGAATTCTTTTATTAACCATAATGTAAAATGATCTAATCGGGTCTCTGTTCGCCCTAGCCTAGAACTTTAATCGTGCATTTTATTCGCCATTCCACGCGCTTTAAGATGCCGCCTAGGCCAGTACGCTATCTGAAATAGGAGCGACGTAAATTGAACAAATGCGATAGAATTTTGCTGAATTCTTAAATTAACCACAATATAAAATGATTTAATCGTGTCTCTGATTGCCCTACCCTAGAAGTTTAATAGTGCATTTTACTCGTCATTTCATGCGCTTTTAGATGCCGCTTAGCCCAGGACGCTATCTGAAATAGGAACGACGTAAATTAAACAAATGTGATAGAATTTTGCTGAATTCTTAAATTAACCATAATATAAAATGATCTAATCGGGTCTCTGTTTGCCCTACCCTAGAAGTTTAACAGTGCATTTTACTCGTCATTTCATGCGCTTTGATATGCCGCTTAGCCCAATACGCTATCTGAAATAGGAGCGATGTAAATTGAACAAATGTGATGCAATTTTGCTGAATTCTTTTATTAACCATAATGTAAAATGATCTAATCGGGCCTCTGTTCGCCCTAGCCTAGAACTTTAATCGTGCATTTTATTCGCCATTCCACGCGCTTTAAGATGCCGCCTAGCCCAGTACGCTATCTGAAATAGGAGCGACGTAAATTGAACAAATGTGATAGAATTTCGCTGATTTCTTATATTAACCAAAATATAAAATGATCTAATCGGGTCTCTGATTGCCCTATCATAGAAGTTTAATAGTGCATTTTACTCGCCATTTCATGCGCTTTGAGATGCCGCTTAGCCCAATACGCTATCTCAAATACGAGCGACGTAAGTTGAACAAATGTGATAGAATTTTGCTGAATTCTTTTATTAACCATAATGTAAAATGATCTTATCGGGTCTCTGTTTGCCCTACCCTAGAAGTTTAATACTGCATTTTACTCGCCATTTCATGCGCTTTGAGATGCCGCTTAGCCCATTACGCTATCTGAATTACGAGCGACGTAAGATGAACAAATGTGATAGAATTTCGCTGAATTCTTTTATTAACCATAATGTAAAATGATCTAATCGGATCTCTGTTCGCCCTTGCCTAGAAGTTTAATAGTGCATGTTATTCGCCATTTCATGCTCTTTGAGATGCCGCTTAGCCGCATACGCTAACAGAAATAGGAGCGACGTAAATTCAACAAATGTGATAGAATTACACTGAAATCTTATATTAAACAAAATATAAAATGATCTAATCGAGTGCGTGATTGCCCTATCATAGAAGTTTAGTAGTGCATTTTACTCGCCATTCCGCGCGCTTTAAGATGCCGCCAAGCCCAGTACGCTATCTGAAATAGGAGCGACGTAACTTGAACAAATGTGATAGAATTACGCTGAATTCTTATATTAACCGTAACATAAAATGATCTAATCGGGTCTCTGTTTGCCTTATCCTAGAAGTTTAATAGTGCATTGTACTCGCCATTTCATGCGCTATTAGATGCCGCTTAGCCCAGTACGCTATCTGAAATAGGAACGACGTAAATTGAACAAATGTGATAGAATTTTGCTGAATTCTTAAATTAACCATAATATAAAATGATCTAATCGGGACTTTGTTTGCCCTACCCTAGATGTTTAATAGTGCATTTCACTCGTCATTTCATGCGCTTTGAGATGCCGCTAAGCACCATAAGCTATCTGTAATAGGAGCGACGTAAATAGGAACAAATGTGATAGAATTTCGCTGAATTCTTATATTGACCAAAATATAAAATGATCTAATCGGGTCTCTGATTGCCCTATCATAGAAGTTTAGTAGTGCATTTTACTCGCCATTCCACGCGCTTCAAGATGCCGCCTAGCCCAGTACGCTGTCTGAAATAGGAGCGACGTAAGTTGAACAAATGTGATAGAATTACGCTGAATTCTTATATTAACCGTAATATAAAATGATCTAATCGGGTCTCTGTTTGCCTTATCCCAGAAGTTTAATAGTGCATTATACTCGCCATTTCATGCGCTTTGAGATGCCGCTTAGCCCAATACGCTATCTGAAATAGTAGCGACGTAAATTGAACAAATGTGATAGAATTTCGCTGAATTCTTATATTAACCATAATATAAAATGATCTAATCGGGTCTCTGATTGCCCTACCATAGAAGTTTAACTGTGTATTTTACTCGCCTTTCCTCGCGTTTTAAGATGCCGCCTAGCCCAGAACGCTAGCTGAAATAGGAACGACGTAAATTGAAAAAATGTGATGGAATTTCCCTGAATTCTTATATTAACCTTAATGTAAAATGATCTATTCGGGTCTCTGTTCGCCCTACGCTAGAAGTTTAATAGTGCCTTTCACTCGTAATTTCATGCGCTTTGAGATGCCGCTTAGCCCAATACGCTATCTGAAATAGGAGCGACGTAAATTGAACAAATGTGATAGAATTTCGCTGAATTCTTATATTAACCAAAATATAAAATGATCTAATTGGGTCTCTGATTGCCCTATCATAGATGTTTAACAGTGTATTTTACTCGCCATTCCTCGCGTTTTAAGATGCCGCCTAGCCCAGTACGCTAGCTGAAATAGGAACGACGTAAATTGAACAAATGTGATAGAATTACGCTGAATTCTTAAATTAACCATAATATAAAATGATCTAATCGGGTCTCTGTTTGCCCTACCCTAGAAGTTTAACAGTGCATTTTAGTCGCCATTCCACGCGCTTTAAGATGCCGCCTAACCCAGTACGCTATCTGAAATAGGAACGACGTAAATTGAATAAATGTGATAGAATTTTGCTGAATTCTTAAATTAACCATAATATAAAATGATCTAATCGGGTCTCTGATTGCCCTATCATAGAAGTTTATTAGTGAATTTTACTCGCCATTCCACGCGATTTAAGATGCCGCCTAGCCCAGTACGCTATCTGAAATAGGAGCGACGTAAATTGAACAAATGGGTTAGAATTTTGCTGAATTCTTAAATTAATCATAATATAAAATGATCTGATCGGGTCTCTGTTTGCCCTACCCTAGAAGTTTAATAGTGCATTTTACTCGCCATTTCATGCGTTTTCAGATGCCGCATAGCCCAATACGCAATCTTTAATAGGAGCTACGTAAATTGAACAAATGTGATTGAATTTCGCTAAATTCTGATATTAACCAAAATATAAAATGATCTAATCGGGTCTCTGATTGCCCAATCATAGAAGTTTAGTAGTGCATTTTACTCGCCCTTCCACGCGCTTTAAGATGCCGCCTAGCCCAGTACGCTATCTGAAATAGGAGCGACGTAAGTTGAACAAATGTGATAGAATTACGCTGAATTCTTATATTAACCGTAATATAAAATGATCTAATCGGGTCTCTGATTGCCCTATCATAGAAGTTTAACAGTGTATTTTACTCGCCTTTCCTCGCGTTTTAAGATGCCGCCTAGCCCAGTACGCTAGCTGAAATAGGAACGACGTAAATTGAAAAAATGTGATAGAATTTCCCTGAATTCTTATATTAACCTTAATGTAAAATGATCTAATCGGGTCTCTCTTCGCCCAACCCTAGAAGTTTAATAGTGCATTTCACTCGTCATTTCATGCGCTTTGAGATGCCGCTCAGCCCAATACGCTATCTGAAATAGGAGCAACGTAAATTGAACAAATGTGATAGAATTTCGCTGAATTCTTATATTAACCAAAATATAAAATGATCTAATCGGGTCTCTGATTGCCCTATCATAGAAGTTTAGTAGTGCATTTTACTCGCCTTTCCACGCGCTTTAAGATGCCGCCTAGCCCAGTACGCTATCTGAAATAGGAGCGACGTAAGTTGAACAAATGTGACAGAATTACGCTTAATTCTTATATTAACCATAATATAAAATGATCTAATCGGGTCTCTGTTTGCCCTACCCTAGAAGTTTAATAGTGCATTTTACTCGCCATTTCTTGCGCTTTGAGATGCCGCTAAGCCCAATACGCTATCTGCAATAGGAGCGACGTAAATTGAACAAATGTGATAGAATTTCGCTGAATTCTTAAATTAACCATAATATAAAATGATCTAGTCGGGTCTCTGTTTGCCTTACCCTAGAAGTTTAATAGTGCATTTCACTCGCCATTTCATGCGCTTTGAGATGCCGCTTAGCCCAATACGCTATCTGCAATAGGAGCGACGTAGATTGAACAAATGTGATAGAATTTCGCTGAATCCTTATATTAACCTTAATGTAAAATGATCTAATCGGGTCTTTGTTCGCCCTACCCTAGAAGTTTAATAGTGCATTTCACTCGTCATTTCATGCGCTTTGAGATGCCGCTTAGCCGAATTAGCTATCTGAAATAGGAGCGACGTAAATTGAACAAATATGATAGAATTTCGCTGAATTCTTATATTAACCAAAATATAAAATGATCTAATCGGGTCTCTGATTGGCCTATTATAGAAGTTTAACAGTGCATTTTACTCGCCATTCCTCGCGTTTTAAGATGCCGCCTAGCCCATTACGCTAGCTGAAATAGGAGCTACGTAAGTTGAACAAATGTGACAGAATTACGCTGAATTCTTATATTTACCGTAATATAAAATGATCTAATCGGGTCTCTGTTTGCGTTATCCTAGAAGTTTAATTGTGCATTTTACTCGCCATTTCATGCGCTTTGAGATGCCGCTTAGCCCAATACGCTATCTGAAATAGGAGCGACGTATGTTGAACAAATGTGATATAATTACGCTGAATTCTTATATTCACCGTAATATAAAATGATCTAATCGGGTCTCTGTTTGCCTTACCCTAGAAGTTTAATAGTGCATTTTACTCGCCATTTCATGCGCTTTGAGATGCCGCTTAGCCCAATACGCTATCTGCAATAGGAGCGACGTAAATTGAACAAATGTGACAGAATTTCGCTGAATTCTTGAATTAACCATAATATAAAATGATCTAATCGGGTCTCTCTTTGCCGTACCCTAGAAGTTTAATATTGCATTTTACTCGCCATTTCTTGCGCTTTGAGAAGCCGCTTAGCCCAATACGCTATATCAAATATCAGCGACGTGAATTGAACAAATGTGAGAGAATCTCGCTGAATACTTATATTAACCTTAATGTAAAATGATCTAATCGGGTCTCTGTTCGCCCTAGCGTAGAAGCTTAATTGTGCATTTTATTCGTCATTTCATGCGCTTTGAGATGCCGCTTAGCCCAATACGCTATCTGAAATAGGAGCGACGTAAATTTAACAAATGTGATAGAATTTCGCTGAATTCTTATATTAACCAAAATATAAAATGATCTAATCGGGTCTCTGTTTGCCCTACCCTAGCAGTTTAATAGTGCATTTTACTCGCCATGTCTTGCGCTTTAAGATGCAGCTTACCCCAATACGCTATCTGAAATAGGAGCGACGTAAATTGCACAAATGTGATAGAATTTCGCTGAATTCTTATATTAACCTTAATGTAAAATGATCTAATCGGGTCTTTGTTCGCCCTACCCTAGAAGTTTAATAGTGCATTTCACTCGTCATTTCATGCGCGTTGAGATGCCGCTTAGCCCAATAAGCTATCTGAAATAGGAGCGACGTAAATTGAACAAATGTGATAGAATTTCGCTGAATTCTTATATTAACCAAAATATAAAATGATCTAATCGGTTCTCTGATTGCCCTATCATAGAAGTTTAGTAGTGCATTTTACTCGCCCTACCACGCGCTTTAAGATGCCGCCTAGCCCAGTACGCTATCTGAAATAGGGGCGACGTAAGTTGAACAAATGTGATAGAATTACGTTGGATTCTGATATTAACCGTAATATAAAATGATCTAATCGGGTCTCTGTTTGCCCTGCCCTAGAAGTTTAATAGTGCATTTTACTCGCCATTTCTTGCGCTTTGAGATGCCGCTAAGCCCAATACGCTATCTGCAATAGGAGCGACGTAAATTGAACAAATGTGATAGAATTTCGCTGCATTCTTAAATTAACCATAATATAATATGATCTAATCGGGTCTCTGATTGCCCTACCCTAGAAGTTTAATTGTGCATTTTACTCGCCATTTCATGCGCTTTGAGATGCCGCTTAGCCCAATACGCCATCTGAAATAGGAGCGACGAAAATTGAACAAATGTGATAGAATTTCCCTGAATTCTTATATTAACCATAATATGAAATGATCTAATCGGGTCTCTGATTGCCCTATCATAGTAGTTTAGTAGTGAATTTTACTCGCCATTCCACGCGCTTTAAGATGCCGCCTAGCCCAGTACGCTATCTGAAATAGGAGCGACGTAAATTGAACAAATGTGATAGAATTTTGCTGACTTCTTAAATTAATCATAATATAAAATGATCCAATCGGGTCTCTGTTTGCCCTACCCTAGAAGTTTAATAGTGCATTTTACTCGCCATTTCATGCGCTGTCAGATGCCGCATAGCCCAATACGCAATCTTTAATAGGAGCTACGTAAATTGAACAAATGTGATAGAATTTCGCTGAATTCTGATATTAACCAAAATATAAAATGATCTAATCGGGTCTCTGATTGCCCAATCATAGAAGTTTAGTAGTGCATTTTACTCGCCCTTCCACGCGCTTTAAGATGCCGCCAAGCCCAGTACGCTATCTGAAATAGGAGCGACGTAACTTGAACAAATGTGATAGAATTACGCTGAATTCTTATATTAACCGTAACATAAAATGATCTAATCGGGTCTCTGTTTGCCTTATCCTAGAAGTTTAATAGTGCATTGTACTCGCCATTTCATGCGCTATTAGATGCCGCTTAGCCCAGGACGCTATCTGAAATAGGAACGACGTAAATTGAACAAATGTGATAGAATTTTGCTGAATTCTTAAATTAACCATAATATAAAATGATCTAATCGGGACTTTGTTTGCCCTACCCTAGATGTTTAATAGTGCATTTCACTCGTCATTTCATGCGCTTTGAGATGCCGCTAAGCACCATAAGCTATCTGTAATAGGAGCGACGTAAATAGGAACAAATGTGATAGAATTTCGCTGAATTCTTATATTGACCAAAATATAAAATGATCTAATCGGGTCTCTGATTGCCCTATCATAGAAGTTTAGTAGTGCATTTTACTCGCCATTCCACGCGCTTCAAGATGCCGCCTAGCCCAGTACGCTGTCTGAAATAGGAGCGACGTAAGTTGAACAAATGTGATAGAATTACGCTGAATTCTTATATTAACCATAATATAAAATGATCTAATCGGGTCTCTGTTTGCCTTATCCCAGAAGTTTAATAGTGCATTATACTCGCCATTTCATGCGCTTTGAGATGCCGCTTAGCCCAATACGCTATCTGAAATAGGAGCGACGTAAATTGAACAAATGTGATAGAATTTCGCTGAATTCTTATATTAACCATAATATAAAATGATCTAATCGGGTCTCTGATTGCCCTACCATAGAAGTTTAACTGTGTATTTTACTCGCCTTTCCTCGCGTTTTAAGATGCCGCCTAGCCCAGAACGCTAGCTGAAATAGGAACGACGTAAATTGAAAAAATGTGATGGAATTTCCCTGAATTCTTATATTAACCTTAATGTAAAATGATCTATTCGGGTCTCTGTTCGCCCTACGCTAGAAGTTTAATAGTGCCTTTCACTCGTAATTTCATGCGCTTTGAGATGCCGCTTAGCCCAATACGCTATCTGAAATAGGAGCGACGTAAATTGAACAAATGTGATAGAATTTCGCTGAATTCTTATATTAACCAAAATATAAAATGATCTAATTGGGTCTCTGATTGCCCTATCATAGATGTTTAACAGTGTATTTTACTCGCCATTCCTCGCGTTTTAAGATGCCGCCTAGCCCAGTACGCTAGCTGAAATAGGAACGACGTAAATTGAACAAATGTGATAGAATTTCGCTGAATTCTTAAATTAACCATAATATAAAATGATCTAATCGGGTCTCTGTTTGCCCTACCCTAGAAGTTTAACAGTGCATTTTAGTCGCCATTCCACGCGCTTTAAGATGCCGCCTAACCCAGTACGCTATCTGAAATAGGAACGACGTAAATTGAATAAATGTGATAGAATTTTGCTGAATTCTTAAATTAACCATAATATGAAATGATCTAATCGGGTCTCTGATTGCCCTATCATAGTAGTTTAGTAGTGAATTTTACTCGCCATTCCACGCGATTTAAGATGCCGCCTAGCCCAGTACGCTATCTGAAATAGGAGCGACGTAAATTGAACAAATGTGATAGAATTTTGCTGACTTCTTAAATTAATCATAATATAAAATGATCTGATCGGGTCTCTGTTTGCCCTACCCTAGAAGTTTAATAGTGCATTTTACTCGCCATTTCATGCGTTTTCAGATGCCGCATAGCCCAATACGCAATCTTTAATAGGAGCTACGTAAATTGAACAAATGTGATTGAATTTCGCTAAATTCTGATATTAACCAAAATATAAAATGATCTAATCGGGTCTCTGATTGCCCAATCATAGAAGTTTAGTAGTGCATTTTACTCGCCCTTCCACGCGCTTTAAGATGCCGCCTAGCCCAGTACGCTATCTGAAATAGGAGCGACGTAAGTTGAACAAATGTGATAGAATTACGCTGAATTCTTATATTAACCGTAATATAAAATGATCTAATCGGGTCTCTGATTGCCCTATCATAGAAGTTTAACAGTGTATTTTACTCGCCTTTCCTCGCGTTTTAAGATGCCGCCTAGCCCAGTACGCTAGCTGAAATAGGAACGACGTAAATTGAAAAAATGTGATAGAATTTCCCTGAATTCTTATATTAACCTTAATGTAAAATGATCTAATCGGGTCTCTCTTCGCCCAACCCTAGAAATTTAATAGTGCATTTCACTCGTCATTTCATGCGCTTTGAGATGCCGCTCAGCCCAATACGCTATCTGAAATAGGAGCAACGTAAATTGAACAAATGTGATAGAATTTCGCTGAATTCTTATATTAACCAAAATATAAAATGATCTAATCGGGTCTCTGATTGCCCTATCATAGAAGTTTAGTAGTGCATTTTACTCGCCTTTCCACGCGCTTTAAGATGCCGCCTAGCCCAGTACGCTATCTGAAATAGGAGCGACGTAAGTTGAACAAATGTGACAGAATTACGCTTAATTCTTATATTAACCATAATATAAAATGATCTAATCGGGTCTCTGTTTGCCCTACCCTAGAAGTTTAATAGTGCATTTTACTCGCCATTTCTTGCGCTTTGAGATGCCGCTAAGCCCAATACGCTATCTGCAATAGGAGCGACGTAAATTGAACAAATGTGATAGAATTTCGCTGAATTCTTAAATTAACCATAATATAAAATGATCTAGTCGGGTCTCTGTTTGCCTTACCCTAGAAGTTTAATAGTGCATTTCACTCGCCATTTCATGCGCTTTGAGATGCCGCTTAGCCCAATACGCTATCTGCAATAGGAGCGACGTAGATTGAACAAATGTGATAGAATTTCGCTGAATCCTTATATTAACCTTAATGTAAAATGATCTAATCGGGTCTTTGTTCGCCCTACCCTAGAAGTTTAATAGTGCATTTCACTCGTCATTTCATGCGCTTTGAGATGCCGCTTAGCCGAATTAGCTATCTGAAATAGGAGCGACGTAAATTGAACAAATATGATAGAATTTCGCTGAAATCTTATATTAACCAAAATATAAAATGATCTAATCGGGTCTCTGATTGGCCTATTATAGAAGTTTAACCGTGCATTTTACTCGCCATTCCTCGCGTTTTAAGATGCCGCCTAGCCCATTACGCTAGCTGAAATAGGAGCTACGTAAGTTGAACAAATGTGACAGAATTACGCTGAATTCTTATATTTACCGTAATATAAAATGATCTAATCGGGTCTCTGTTTGCGTTATCCTAGAAGTTTAATTGTGCATTTTACTCGCCATTTCATGCGCTTTGAGATGCCGCTTAGCCCAATACGCTATCTGAAATAGGAGCGACGTAAGTTGAACAAATGTGATATAATTACGCTGAATTCTTATATTCACCGTAATATAAAATGATCTAATCGGGTCTCTGTTTGCCTTACCCTAGAAGTTTAATAGTGCATTTTACTCGCCATTTCATGCGCTTTGAGATGCCGCTTAGCCCAATACGCTATCTGCAATAGGAGCGACGTAAATTGAACAAATGTGACAGAATTTCGCTGAATTCTTGAATTAACCATAATATAAAATGATCTAATCGGGTCTCTCTTTGCCGTACCCTAGAAGTTTAATATTGCATTTTACTCGCCATTTCTTGCGCTTTGAGAAGCCGCTTAGCCCAATACGCTATATCAAATATCAGCGACGTGAATTGAACAAATGTGAGAGAATCTCGCTGAATACTTATATTAACCTTAATGTAAAATGATCTAATCGGGTCTCTGTTCGCCCTAGCGTAGAAGCTTAATTGTGCATTTTATTCGTCATTTCATGCGCTTTGAGATGCCGCTTAGCCCAATACGCTATCTGAAATAGGAGCGACGTAAATTTAACAAATGTGATAGAATTTCGCTAAATTCTTATATTAACCAAAATATAAAATGATCTAATCGGGTCTCTGTTTGCCCTACCCTAGCAGTTTAATAGTGCATTTTACTCGCCATGTCTTGCGCTTTAAGATGCAGCTTACCCCAATACGCTATCTGAAATAGGAGCGACGTAAATTGCACAAATGTGATAGAATTTCGCTGAATTCTTATATTAACCTTAATGTAAAATGATCTAATCGGGTCTTTGTTCGCCCTACCCTAGAAGTTTAATAGTGCATTTCACTCGTCATTTCATGCGCGTTGAGATGCCGCTTAGCCCAATAAGCTATCTGAAATAGGAGCGACGTAAATTGAACAAATGTGATAGAATTTCGCTGAATTCTTATATTAACCAAAATATAAAATGATCTAATCGGTTCTCTGATTGCCCTATCATAGAAGTTTAGTAGTGCATTTTACTCGCCCTACCACGCGCTTTAAGATGCCGCCTAGCCCAGTACGCTATCTGAAATAGGGGCGACGTAAGTTGAACAAATGTGATAGAATTACGTTGGATTCTGATATTAACCGTAATATAAAATGATCTAATCGGGTCTCTGTTTGCCCTGCCCTAGAAGTTTAATAGTGCATTTTACTCGCCATTTCTTGCGCTTTGAGATGCCGCTAAGCCCAATACGCTATCTGCAATAGGAGCGACGTAAATTGAACAAATGTGATAGAATTTCGCTGCATTCTTAAATTAACCATAATATAATATGATCTAATCGGGTCTCTGATTGCCCTACCCTAGAAGTTTAATTGTGCATTTTACTCGCCATTTCATGCGCTTTGAGATGCCGCTTAGCCCAATACGCCATCTGAAATAGGAGCGACGAAAATTGAACAAATGTGATAGAATTTCCCTGAATTCTTATATTAACCATAATATGAAATGATCTAATCGGGTCTCTGATTGCCCTATCATAGTAGTTTAGTAGTGAATTTTACTCGCCATTCCACGCGCTTTAAGATGCCGCCTAGCCCAGTACGCTATCTGAAATAGGAGCGACGTAAATTGAACAAATGTGATAGAATTTTGCTGACTTCTTAAATTAATCATAATATAAAATGATCCAATCGGGTCTCTGTTTGCCCTACCCTAGAAGTTTAATAGTGCATTTTACTCGCCATTTCATGCGCTGTCAGATGCCGCATAGCCCAATACGCAATCTTTAATAGGAGCTACGTAAATTGAACAAATGTGATAGAATTTCGCTGAATTCTGATATTAACCAAAATATAAAATGATCTAATCGGGTCTCTGATTGCCCAATCATAGAAGTTTAGTAGTGCATTTTACTCGCCCTTCCACGCGCTTTAAGATGCCGCCTAGCCCAGTACGCTATCTGAAATAGGAGCGACGTAAGTTGAACAAATGTGATAGAATTACGCTGAATTCTTATATTAACCGTAATATAAAATGATCTAATCGGGTCTCTGATTGCCCTATCATAGAAGTTTAACAGTGAATTTTACTCGCCTTTCCTCGCGTTTTAAGATGCCGCCTAGCCCAGTACGCTAGCTGAAATAGGAACGACGTAAATTGAAAAAATGTGATAGAATTTCCCTGAATTCTTATATTAACCTTAATGTAAAATGATCTATTCGGGTCTCTGTTCGCCCTACCCTAGAAGTTTAATAGTGCACTTCACTCGTCACTTCATGCGCTTTGAGATGCCGCTTAGCCCAATACGCTATCTGAAATAGGAGCAACGTAAATTGAACAAATGTGATAGAATTTCGCTGAATTCTTATATTAACCAAAATATAAAATGATCTAATCGGGTCTCTGATTGCCCTATCATCGAAGTTTAGTAGTGCATTTTACTCGCCCTTCCACGCGCTTTAAGATGCCGCGTAGCCCAGTACGCTATCTGAAATAGGAGCGACGTAAGTTGAACAAATGTGAAAGTATTACGCTGAATTCTTATATTAACCGTCATATAAAATGATCTAATCGGGTCTCTGATTGCCCTATCATAGAAGTTTAACAGTGTATTTTACTCGCCATTCCTCGCGTTTTAAGATGCCGCCTAGCCCAGTACGCTAGCTGAAATAGGAACGACGTAAATTGAACAAATGTGATAGAATTACGCTGAATTCTTATATTAACCGTAATATAAAATGATCTAATCGGGTCTCTGTTTGCCTTATCCTAGAAGTTTAATAGTGCATTTTACTCGCCATTTCATGCGCATTGAGATGCCGCTTAGCCCAATACGCTATCTGAAATAGGAGCGACGTAAATTTAACAAATGTGATAGAATTTCGCTGAGTTCTTATATTAACCAAAATATAAAATGATCTAATCGGCTCTCTGATTGCCCTATCATAGAAGTTTGGTAGTGTATTTTACTCGCCATTCCTCGCGTTTTACGATGCCGCATAGCCCAATACGCTATCTGAAATAGGAGCGACGTAAATTGAACAAACGTGATAGAATTTCCGTGAATTCTTATGTTAACCTTAACGTAAAATGATCTAATCGGGTCTCCGTTCGCCCTACCATAGAAGTTTAATACTGCATTTTACTCGCCATTCCACGCGCTTTAAGATGCCACCTAGCCCAGTACGCTATCTGAAATAGGAGCGACGTAAATTGAACAAATGTTATAGAATTTTGCTGAATTCTTAAATTAACTATAATATAAAAGGATTGAATCGGGTCTTTGTTTGCCCTAGCCTAGAAGTTTAATAGTGCATTTTACTCGCCATTTCATGCGCTTTCAGATGCCGCTTAGGCCAATACGCTATCTGAAATAGGAGCGACGTAAATTGAACAAATGTGATAGAATTTCTCTGAATTCTTAAATTAACCATAATATAAAATGATCTAATCGGGTCTCTGTTTGCCATACCCTAGAAGTTTAATAGTGCATTTTACTGGCCATTTCATGCGCTTTGATATGCCGCTTAGCCCAATACGCTATCTGAAATAGGAGCGATGTAAATTGAACAAATGTGATGCAATTTCGCTGAATTCTTTTATTAACCATAATGTAAAATGATCTAATCGGGTCTCTGTTCGCCCTAGCCTAGAACTTTAATCGTGCATTTTATTCGACATTCCACGCGCTTTAAGATGCCGCCTACGCCAGTACGCTATCTGAAATAGGAGCGACGTAAATTGAACAAATGTGATAGAATTTTGCTGAATTCTTAAATTAACCATAATATAAAATGATCTAATCGTGTCTCTGATTGACCTATCATAGAATTTTAATAGTGCATTTTAGTCGCCATTTCATGCGCTTTGAGCTGCCGCTTAGCCCAATACGCTATCTGAAATAGGACCGACGTAAGTTGAACAAATGTGATAGAATTTCGCTGAATTCTTTTATTAACCATAATGTTAAATGATCTAATCGGGTCTCTGTTCGCCCTAGCCTAGAAGTTTAATAGTGCATTTTAGTCGTCATTTCATGCGCTTTGAGATGCCGCTTAGCTCAATACGCTATCTGAAACAGGAGCGACGTAAATTGAACAAATGTGACAGAATTTCGCTGAATTCTTAAATTAACTATAATATAAAATGATCTAATCGGGTCACTGATTGCCCTATCATAGAAGTTTAATAGTGCATTTTACTAGACGTTCCGCGCGCTTTAAGATGGCGCCTAGCCCAGTACGCTATATGAAATAGGAGCGACGTAAATTGAACAAATGTGATAGAATTTTGCTGAATTCTTAAATTAACCACAATATAAAATGATCTAATCGGGTCTCTGTTCGCCCTAGCCTAGAACTTTAATCGTGCATTTTATTCGCCATTCCACGCGCTTTAAGATGCCGCCTAGGCCAGTACGCTATCTGAAATAGGAGCGACGTAAATTGAACAAATGCGAGAGAATTTTGCTGAATTCTTAAATTAACCACAATATAAAATGTTTTAATCGTGTCTCTGATTGCCCTACCCTAGAAGTTTAATAGTGCATTTTACTCGTCATTTCATGCGCTTTTAGATGCCGCTTAGCCCAGGACGCTATCTGAAATAGGAACGACGTAAATTAAACAAATGTGATAGAATTTTGCTGAATTCTTAAATTAACCATAATATAAAATGATCTAATCGGGTCTCTGTTTGCCCTACCCTAGAAGTTTAACACTGCATTTTACTCGTCATTTCATGCGCTTTGATATGCCGCTTAGCCCAATACGCTATCTGAAATAGGAGCGATGTAAATTGAACAAATGTGATGCAATTTTGCTGAATTCTTTTATTAACCATAATGTAAAATGATCTAATCGGGCCTCTGTTCGCCCTAGCCTAGAACTTTAATCGTGCATTTTATTCGCCATTCCACGCGCTTTAAGATGCCGCCTAGGCCAGTACGCTATCTGAAATAGGAGCGACGTAAATTGAACAAATGTGATAGAATTTCGCTGAATTCTTATATTAACCAAAATATAAAATGATCTAATCGGGTCTCTGATTGCCCTATCATAGAAGTTTAATAGTGCATTTTACTCGCCATTTCATGCGCGTTGAGATGCCACTTAGCCCATCACGCTATCTGAAATAGGAGCGACGTAAGTTGAACAAATGTGATAGAATTTCGCTGAATTCTTTTATTAACCATAATGTAAAATGATCTATTCGGGTCTCTGTTTGCCCTATCATAGAATTTTAATAGTGCATTTTATTCGCCATTTCATGCGCTTTGAGATGCCGCTTAGCCGAATACGCTAACTGAAATAGGAGCGACGTAAATTGAACAAATGTGATAGAATTTCGCTGAATTCTTAAATTAACCATAATATAAAATGATTTAATCGGGTCTTTGTTTGCCCTACCCTAGAAGTTCAATAGTGCATTTTACTCGCCATTTCATGCGCTTTGAGATGCCGCTTAGCCCAATACGCTATCTCAAATACGAGCGACGTAAGTTGAACAAATGTGATAGAATTTTGCTGAATTCTTTTATTAACCATAATGTAAAATGATCTTATCGGGTCTCTGTTTGCCCTACCCTAGAAGTTTAATACTGCATTTTACTCGCCATTTCATGCGCTTTGAGATGCCGCTTAGCCCAATACGCTATCTGAATTACGAGCGACGTAAGATGAACAAATGTGATAGAATTTCGCTGAATTCTTTTATTAACCATAATGTAAAATGATCTAATCGGATCTCTGTTCGCCCTTGCCTAGAAGTTTAATAGTGCATTTTATTCGCCATTTCATGCTCTTTGAGATGCCGCTTAGCCCAATAAGCAATCTGAAATAGGAGCGACGTAAATTGAACAAATGTGATAGAATTTTTTTGAATTCTTAAATAAACCATAATATGAAATGATCTAATCGGGACTTTGTTTGCCCTGCCCTAGAAGTTTAATAGTGCATTTCACTCGTCATTTCATGCGCTTTGAGATGCCGCTAAGCACCATAAGCTATCTGTAATAGGAGCGACGTAAATAGGAACAAATGTGATAGAATTTCGCTGAATTCTTATATTGACCAAAATATAAAATGATCTAATCGGGTCTCTGATTGCCCTATCATAGAAGTTTAGTAGTGCATTTTACTCGCCATTCCACGCGCTTCAAGATGCCGCCTAGCCCAGTACGCTGTCTGAAATAGGAGCGACGTAAGTTGAACAAATGTGATAGAATTACGCTGAATTCTTATATTAACCGTAATATAAAATGATCTAATCGGGTCTCTGTTTGCCTTATCCCAGAAGTTTAATAGTGCATTATACTCGCCATTTCATGGGCTTTGAGATGCCGCTTAGCCCAATACGCTATCTTAAATAGTAGCGACGTAAATTGAACAAATGTGATAGAATTTCGCTGAATTCTTAAATTAACCATAATATAAAATGATTTAATCGGGTCTTTGTTTGCCCTACCCTAGAAGTTTAATAATGCATTTTACTCGCCATTTCATGCGCTTTCAGATGCCGCTTAGCCCAATACGCTATCTGAAGTAGGAGCGACGTAAATTGAACAAATGTGATAGAATTTCGATGAATTCTTATATTAACCATAATATAAAATGATCTAATCGGGTCTCTGATTGCCCTACCATAGAAGTTTAACTGTGTATTTTACTCGCCTTTCCTCGCGTTTTAAGATGCCGCCTAGCCCAGAACGCTAGCTGAAATAGGAACGACGTAAATTGAAAAAATGTGATGGAATTTCCCTGAATTCTTATATTAACCTTAATGTAAAATGATCTATTCGGGTCTGTGTTCGCCCTACGCTAGAAGCTTAATAGTGCCTTTCACTCGTAATTTCATGCGCTTTGAGATGCCGCTTAGCCCAATACGCTATCTGAAATAGGAGCGACGTAAATTGAACAAATGTGATAGAATTTCGCTGAATTCTTATATTAACCAAAATATAAAATGATCTAATTGGGTCTCTGATTGCCCTATCATAGATGTTTAACAGTGTATTTTACTCGCCATTCCTCGCGTTTTAAGATGCCGCCTAGCCCAGTCCGCTAGCTGAAATCGGAACGACGTAAATTGAACAAATGTGATAGAATTATGCTGAATTCTTATATTAACCGTAATATAAAATGATCTAATCGGGTCTCTGATTGCCCTATCATAGAAGTTTAACAGTGTATTTTACTCGCTATTCCTCGCGTTTTAAGATGCCGCCTAGCCCAGTACGCTAGCTGAAATAGGAACGACGTAAATTGACCAAATGTGATAGAATTACGCTGAATTCTTAAATTAACCATAATATAAAATGATCTAATCGGGTCTCTGTTTGCCCTACCCTAGAAGTTTAACAGTGCATTTTAGTCGCCATTCCACGCGCTTTAAGATGCCGCCTAACCCAGTACGCTATCTGAAATAGGAACGACGTAAATTGAATAAATGTGATAGAATTTTGCTGAATTCTTAAATTAACCATAATATGAAATGATCTAATCGGGTCTCTGATTGCCCTATCATAGTAGTTTAGTAGTGAATTTTACTCGCCATTCCACGCGATTTAAGATGCCGCCTAGCCCAGTACGCTATCTGAAATAGGAGCGACGTAAATTGAACAAATGTGATAGAATTTTGCTGACTTCTTAAATTAATCATAATATAAAATGATCTAATCGGGTCTCTGTTTGCCCTACCCAAGAAGTTTAATAGTGCATTTTACTCGCCATTTCATGCGTTTTCAGATGCCGCATAGCCCAATACGCAATCTTTAATAGGAGCTACGTAAATTGAACAAATGTGATTGAATTTCGCTAAATTCTGATATTAACCAAAATATAAAATGATCTAATCGGGTCTCTGATTGCCCAATCATAGAAGTTTAGTAGTGCATTTTACTCACCCTTCCACGCGCTTTAAGATGCCGCCTAGCCCAGTACGCTATCTGAAATAGGAGCGACGTAAGTTGAACAAATGTGATAGAATTACGCTGAATTCTTATATTAACCGTAATATAAAATGATCTAATCGGGTCTCTGATTGCCCTATCATAGAAGTTAACAGTATATTTTACTCGCCTTTCCTCGCGTTTTAAGATGCCGCCTAGCCCAGTACGCTAGCTGAAATAGGAACGACGTAAATTGAAAAAATGTGATAGAATTTCCCTGAATTCTTATATTAACCTTAATGTAAAATGATCTAATCGGGTCTCTCTTCGCCCAACCCTAGAAATTTAATAGTGCATTTCACTCGTCATTTCATGCGCTTTGAGATGCCGCTCAGCCCAATACGCTATCTGAAATAGGAGCACCGTAAATTGAACAAATGTGATAGAATTTCGCTGAATTCTTATATTAACCAAAATATAAAATGATCTAATCGGGTCTCTGATTGCCCTATCATAGAAGTTTAGTAGTGCATTTTACTCGCCTTTCCACGCGCTTTAAGATGCCGCCTAGCCCAGTACGCTATCTGAAATAGGAGCGACGTAAGTTGAACAAATGTGACAGAATTACGCTTAATTCTTATATTAACCATAATATAAAATGATCTAATCGGGTCTCTGTTTGCCCTGCCCTAGAAGTTTAATAGTGCATTTTACTCGCCATTTCTTGCGCTTTGAGATGCCGCTAAGCCCAATACGCTATCTGCAATAGGAGCGACGTAAATTGAACAAATGTGACAGAATTTCGCTGAATTCTTAAATTAACCATAATATAAAATGATCTAGTCGGGTCTCTGTTTGCCTTACCCTAGAAGTTTAATAGTGCATTTCACTCGCCATTTCATGCGCTCTGAGATGCCGCTTAGCCCAATACGCTATCTGCAATAGGAGCGACGTAGATTGAACAAATGTGATAGAATTTCGCTGAATCCTTATATTAACCTTAATGTAAAATGATCTAATCGGGTCTTTGTTCGCCCTACCCTAGAAGTTTAATAGTGCATTTCACTCGTCATTTCATGCGCTTTGAGATGCCGCTTAGCCGAATTAGCTATCTGAAATAGGAGCGACGTAAATTGAACAAATATGATAGAATTTCGCTGAAATCTTATATTAACCAAAATATAAAATGATCTAATCGGGTCTCTGATTGGCCTATTATAGAAGTTTAACCGTGCATTTTACTCGCCATTCCTCGCGTTTTAAGATGCCGCCTAGCCCATTACGCTAGCTGAAATAGGAGCTACGTAAGTTGAACAAATGTGGCAGAATTACGCTGAATTCTTATATTTACCGTAATATAAAATGATCTAATCGGGTCTCTGTTTGCGTTATCCTAGAAGTTTAATTGTGCATTTTACTCGCCATTTCATGCGCTTTGAGATGCCGCTTAGCCCAATACGCTATCTGAAATAGGAGCGACGTATGTTGAACAAATGTGATATAATTACGCTGAATTCTTATATTCACCGTAATATAAAATGATCTAATCGGGTCTCTGTTTGCCTTACCCTAGAAGTTTAATAGTGCATTTTACTCGCCATTTCATGCGCTTTGAGATGCCGCTTAGCCCAATACGCTATCTGCAATAGGAGCGACGTAAATTGAACAAATGTGACAGAATTTCGCTGAATTCTTAAATTAACCATAATATAAAATGATCTAATCGGGTCTCTGTTTGCCGTACCCTAGAAGTTTAATAGTGCATTTTACTCGCCATTTCTTGCGCTTTGAGAAGCCGCTTAGCCCAATACGCTATATCAAATATCAGCGACGTGAATTGAACAAATGTGAGAGAATCTCGCTGAATACTTATATTAACCTTAATGTAAAATGATCTAATCGGGTCTCTGTTCGCCCTAGCGTAGAAGCTTAATTGTGCATTTTATTCGTCATTTCATGCGCTTTGAGATGCCGCTTAGCCCAATACGCTATCTGAAACAGGAGCGACGTAAATTTAACAAATGTGATAGAATTTCGCTAAATTCTTATATTAACCAAAATATAAAATGATCTAATCGGGTCTCTGTTTGCCCTACCCTAGCAGTTTAATAGTGCATTTTACTCGCCATGTCTTGCGCTTTAAGATGCAGCTTACCCCAATACGCTATCTGAAATAGGAGCGACGTAAATTGCACAAATGTGATAGAATTTCGCTGAATTCTTATATTAACCTTAATGTAAAATGATCTAATCGGGTCTTTGTTCGCCCTACCCTAGAAGTTTAATAGTGCATTTCACTCGTCATTTCATGCGCGTTGAGATGCCGCTTAGCCCAATACGCCATCTGAAATAGGAGCGACGTAAATTGAACAAATGTGATAGAATTTCGCTGAATTCTTATATTAATCTTAATGTAAAATGATCTAATCGGTTCTCTGTTCGCCCTACCCTAGAAGTTTAATAGTGCCTTTCACTTGTCATTTCATGCGCTTCGAGATGCCGCCTTGCCCAATACGCTATCTGAAATAGGAGCGACGTAAATTGAACAAATGTGATAGAATTTCGCTGAATTCTTATATTAACCAAAATATAAAATGATCTAATCGGCTCTCTGATTGCCCTATCATAGAAGTTTAGTAGTGCATTTTACTCGCCATTCCACGCGCTTTAAGATGCCGCCTAGCCCAGTACGCTGTCTGAAATAGGAGCGACGTAAGTTGAACAAATGTGATAGAATTACGCAGAATTCTTATATTAACCGTAATATAAAATGATCTAATCGGGTCTCTGTTTGCCTTATCCCAGAAGTTTAATAGTGCATTATACTCGCCATTTCATGCGATTTGAGGTGCCGCTTAGCCCAATACGCTATCTGAAATAGTAGCGACGTAAATTGAACAAATGTGATAGAATTTCGCTGAATTCTTAAATTAACCATAATATAAAATGATTTAATCGGGTCTTTGTTTGCCCTCCCCTAGAAGTTTAATAATGCATTTTACTCGCCATTTCATGCGCTTTCAGATGCCGCTTAGCCCAATACGCTATCTGAAGTAGGAGCGACGTAAATTGAACAAATGTGATAGAATTTCGCTGAATTCTTATATTAACCAAAATATAAAATGATCTAATCGGGTCTCTGATTGCCCTACCATAGAAGTTTAACTGTGTATTTTACTCGCCTTTCCTCGCGTTTTAAGATGCCGCCTAGCCCAGTACGCTAGCTGAAATAGGAACGACGTAAATTGAACAAATGTGATAGAATTACGCTGAATTCTTATATTAACCGTAATATAAAATGATCTAATCGGGTCTCTGTTTGCCTTATCCTAGAAGTTTAATAGTGCATTTTACTCGCCATTTCATGCGCATTGAGATGCCGCTTAGCCCAATACGCTATCTGAAATAGGAGCGACGTAAATTGAAGAAATGTGATAGAGTTTCGCTGAACTCATAAATTTACCATAATATAAAATGATCTTATCGGGTCTCTGTTTTCCCTACCCTAGAAGTTTAATAGTGCATTTTACTCGCCATTTCTTGCGCTTTGAGATGCCGCTTAGCCCAATACGCTATCTGAAATATCAGCGACGTAAATTGAACAAATGTGAGAGAATTTCGCTGTATACTTATATTAACCTTAATGTAAAATGTTCTAATCGGGTCTCTGTTCGCCCTACCCTAGTAGATTAGTAGTGCATTTCACTCGTCATTTCATGCGCTTTGAGATGCCGCTTAGCCCAATACGCTATCTGAAATAGGAGCGACGTAAATTGAGCAAATGTGATAGAATTTCGCTGAATTCTTATATTAACCATAATATAAAATGATCTAATCGGGTCTCTGTTTGCCTTACCCTAGAAGTTTAATAGTGCATTCCACTCGTCATTTCATGCGCTTTGAGATGCCGCTTAGCCCAATACGCTATCTGAAATAGGAGCGACGTAAATTGAACAAATGTGATAGAATTACGCTGAATTCTTATATTAACCAAAACATAAAATGATCTAATCGGGTCTCTGATTGCCCTATCATAGAAGTTTAATAGTGAATTTTACTCGCCATTCCACGCGCTTTAAGATGCCGCCTAGCCCAGTACGCTATCTGAAATAGGAACGACGTAAATTGAACAAATGTGATAGAATTTCGCTGAATTCTTATATTAACCAAAATATAAAATGATCTAATCGGGTCTCTTTTTGCCCTACCCTAGAAGTTTAATAGTGCATTTTACTCGTCATTTCATGCGCTTTGAGATGCCGCTTAGGCCAATACGCTATCTGAAATAGGAGCGATGTAAATTGAACAAATGTGATAGAATTTCGCTGAATTCTTTTATTAACCATAATGTTAAATGATCTAATCGGGTCTCTGTTCGTCCTAGCGTAGAAGCTTAATAGTGCATTTTATTCGTCATTTCATGCGCTTTGAGATGCCGCTTAGCCCAGGACGCTATCTGAAATAGGAGCTACGTAAGTTGAACAAATGTGATAGAATGTCGCTGAATTCTTATATTAACCAAAACATAAAATGATGTAATCGGTTCTCTGATTGCCCTATCATAGACGTTTAATAGTGCATTTTACTCGCCATTCCACGCGCTTTAAGATGCCGCCTAGCCCCGGACGCGATCTGAAATAGGAGCTACGTAAGTTGAACAAATGTGTCAGAGTTACGCTGAATTCTTATATTAACCGCAATATAAAATGATCTAATCGGGTCTCTGTTTGCCTTATCCTAGAAGTTTAATAGTGCATTTTACTCGCCATTTCATGCGCTTTGAGATGCCGCTTAGCCCAAAACGCTATCTGAAATAAGAGCGACGTAAATTGAACAAATGTGATAGAATTTTGCTGAATTCTTAAATTAAGCATAATATAAAATGATCTAATCGGGTCTCTGATTGCCCTACACTAGAAGTTTAATAGTGCATTTTACTCGCCATTTCATGTGCTGTGAGATGCCGCTTAGCCCAATACGCTATCTGAAATAGGAGCGACGTAAATTAAACAAATGTGATAGAATTACCCTGAATTCTTATATTAACCAAAATATAAAATGATCTAATCGGGTCTCTGATTGCCCTATCATAGAAGTTTAGTAGTGCATTTTACTCGCCCTTCCACGCGCTTTGAGATGCCGCCTAGCCCAGTACGCTATCTGAAATAGGAGCGACGTAAGTTGAACAAATGTGATAGAATTACGCTGAATTAATATATTAACCTTAATGTAAAATGATCTAATCTGGTCTCTGTTCGCCCTACCCTCGAAGATTACTAGTGCATTTCACTCGTCATTTCATGCGCTTTGAGATGCCGCTTAGCCCAATAAGCAATCTGAAATAGGAGCGACGTAAATTGAACAAATGTGATAGAATTTTTTTGAATTCTTAAATAAACCATAATATGAAATGATCTAATCGGGTCTCTGTTTGCCCTACCCTACAAGTTTAGCAGTGCATTTTACTCGCCATTTCATGCGCTTTGAGATGCCGCTTAGCCCAATACGCTATCTGAAATAGGAGCGACGTAAATTGAACAAATGTGATAGAATTTCCCTGAATTCTTATATTAACCTTAATGTAAAATGATCTAATCGGGTCTTTGTTCGCCCTACCCTAGAAGTTTAATAGTGCATTTCACTCGTCATTTCATGCGCTTTGAGATGCCGCTTAGCCCAATAAGCTATCTGAAATCGGAGCGACGTAAGTTGAACAAATGTGATAGAATTACGCTGAACTCTTATATTAACCGTAATATAAAATGATCTAATCGGGTCTCTGTTTGCCTTACCCCAGAAGTTTAATGGTGCATTTTACTCGCCATTTCATGTGCTTTGAGACGCCGCTTACCCCAATACGCTATCTGAAATAGGAGCGACGTAAATTGAACAAATGTGATAGAATCCCGCTGAATTCTTAAATTAACCATAATATAAAATGATCTAATAGGGCCTCTGTTTGCCCTACCCTAGAAGTTTAACAGTGCATTTAAATCGCCATTTCATGCGCTTTGAGAAGCAGCTTAGCCCAATACGCTATCTGAAATAGGAGCGACGTAGATTGAACAAATGTGATAGAATTTTTCTGAATTCTTAAATAAACCATAATATGAAATGATCTAATCGGGTCTCTGTTTGCCCTACCCTAGAAGTTTAACAGTGCATTTTACTCGCCATTTCATGCGCTTTGAGATGCCGCTTAGCCCAATACGCTATCTGAAATAGGAGCGACGTAAATTGAACAAATGTGATAGAATTTCCCTGAATACTTATATTAACCTTAATGTAAAATGATCTAATCGGGTCTCTGTTCGCCCTACCCTAGAAGTGTAATAGTGCATTTCACTCGCCATTTCATGCGCTTTGAGGTGCCGCTTAGCCCAATACGCTATCTGAAATAGGAGCGACGTAAATAGAACAATTGTGATAGAATTTCGCTCAATTCTTATATTAACCAAAATATAAAATGATCTAATCGGGTCTCTGATTGCCCTATCATAGAAGTTTAATAGTGCATTTTACTCGCCAATCCACGCGCTTTAAAATTCCGCCTAGCCCAGTACGCTATCTGAAATAAGAGCGACGTAAATTGAACAAATGTGATAGAATTTGGCTGAATTCTTGAATTAACCATAATATAAAATGATCTAATCGGGTCTCTGTTTGCCCTACCCTAGAAGTTTAATAGTGCATTTTACTCGCCATTTCATGCGCTCTGAGATGCCGCTTAGCCGAATACGATATCTGAAATAGGAGCGACGTAAATTGAACAAATGTGATAGAATTTCCCTGAAATCTTATATTAAACAAAATATAAAATGATCTAAACGGGACTCTGATTGCCCTATCATAGAAGTTTGGTGGTGCATTTTACTCGCCCTTCAACGTGCTTTAAGATGCCGCCTAGCCCAGTACACTATCTGAAATAGGAGCGACGTATGTTGAACAAATGTGATAGAATTACGCTGAATTCTTATATTAACCGTAATATAAAATGATCTAATCGGGTTTCTGTTCGCCCTACCCTAGAAGATTACTAGTGCATTTCACTCGTCATTTCATGCGCTTTGAGATGCCGCTTAGCCCAATACGCTATCTGAGATAGGAGCGACGTAAATTGAACAAATGTGATAGCATTTGGCTGAATTCTTAAATTAACCATAATATAAAATGATCTAATCGGGTCTCTGTTTGCCCTACCCTAGAAGTTTAATGGTGCATTTCACTCGCCATTTCATGCGCTTTGAGATGCCGCTTAGCCCAATACGCTATCTGAAATAGGAGCGACGTAAATAGAACAATTGTGATAGAATTTCGCTGAATTCTTATATTAACCAAAATATAAAATGATCTAATCGGGTCTCTGATTGCCCTATCATTGAAGTTTCATAGTGCATTTTACTCGCCAATCCGCGCGCTTTAAGATTCCGCCTAGCCCAGTACGTTATCTGAAATAGGAGCGACGTAAGTTGAACAAATGTGATAGAATTTTTCTGAATATTAAATAAACCATAATATGAAATGATCTAATCGGGTCTCTGTTTGCCCTACCCTAGAAGTTTAACAGTGCATTTAAATCGCCATTTCATGCGCTTTGAGAAGCAGCTTAGCCCAATACGCTATCTGAAATAGGAGCGACGTAAATTGAACAAATGTGATAGAATTTCCCTGAATACTTATGTTAACCATAATACAAAATGATCTAATCGGGTCTCTGTTTGCCCTACCCTAGAAGTTTAATAGTGCATTTTACTCGCCATTTCATGCGCTTTGAGGTGCCGCCTATCACAGTACGCTATCTGAAATAGGAGCGACGTATGTTGAACAAATGTGATAGAATTACGCTGAATTCTTATATTAACCGTAATATAAAATGATCTAATCGGGTCTCTGTTTGCATTATCCTAGAAGTTTAATAGTGCATTTTACTCGCCATTTCATGCGCATTGAGATGCCGCTTAGCACAATACGCTATCTGAAATAGGAGCGACGTAAATTGAATAAATGTGATAGAATTTGGCTGAATTCTTAAATTAACCATAATATAAAATGATCTAATCAGCTCTCTGTTTGCCCTACCCTAGAAGTTTAATAGTGCATTTTACTCGCCATTTCATGCGCTTTGAGATGCCGCCTATCACAGTACGCTATCTGAAATAGGAGCGACGTATGTTGAACAAATGTGATAGAATTACGCTGAATTCTTATATTAACCGTAATATAAAATGATCTTATCGGGTCTCTGTTTGCCCTACCCTAGAACTTTAATAGTGCATTTTACTCGCCATTGCTTGCGCTTTGAGATGCCGCTTAGCCCAATACGCTATCTGAAATATCAGCGACGTAAATTGAACAAATGTGATAGAATTTCGCTGAATTCTTATATTAACCAAAATATAAAATGATCTAATCGGGTCTCTGATTGCCCTATCATAGAAGTTTAGTAGTGCATTTTAGTCGCCATTTCATGCGCTTTGAGATCCGGCTTAGCCCAATACGCTATCTGAAATACGAGCGACGTAAATAGAACAATTGTGATAGAATTTCCCTGAATACTTATATTAACCTTAATGTAAAATGATCGAATCGGGTCTCTGTTCGCCCTACCCTAGAAGTGTAATAGTGCATTTCACTCGCCATTTCATGCGCTTTGAGATGCCGCTTAGCCCAATACGCTATCTGAAATAGGAGCGACGTAAATAGAACAATTGTGATAGAATTTCGCTGAATTCTTATATTAACCAAAATATAAAATGATCTAATCGGGTCTCTGATTGCCCTATCATTGAAGTTTAATAGTGCATTTTACTCGCCAATCCGCGCGCTTTAAGATTCCGCCTAGCCCATTACGCTATCTGAAATAGGAGCCACGTAAATTGAACAAATGTGATAGAATTTGGCTGAATTCTTAAATTAACCATAACATAAAATGATCTAATCGGGTCTCTGTTTGCCCTACCCTAGAAGTTTAATAGTGCATTTTACTCGCCATTTCATGCGCTTTGAGATGCCGCCTATCACAGTACGCTATCTGAAATAGGAGCGACGTATGTTGAACAAATGTGATAGAATTACGCTGAATTCTTATATTAACCGTAATATAAAATGATCTTATCGGGTCTCTGTTTGCCCTACCCTAGAAGTTTAATAGTGCATTTTACTCGCCATTGCTTGCGCTTTGAGATGCCGCTTAGCCCAATACGCTATCTGAAATATCAGCGACGTAAATTGAACAAATGTGATAGAATTACGCTGAATTCTTATATTAACCGTAATATAAAATGATCTAATCGGGTCTCTGTTTGCCTTATCCTAGAAGTTTAATAGTTCATTTCACTCGTCATTTCATGCGCTTTGAGATGCCTCTTAGCCCAATAAGCTATCTGAAATTGGAGCGACGTAAATTGAACAAATGTGATAGAATTTGGCTGAATTCTTAAATTAACCATAATATAAAATGATCTAATGGGGTCTCTCTTTGCCCTACCCTAGAAGTTTAATAGTGCATTTTACTCGCCATTTCATGCGCATTGAGATGCCGCTTAGCCCAATACGCTATCTGAAATAGGAGCGACGTAAATTGAACAAATATGATAGAATTACGCTGAATTCTTATATTAACCGTAATATAAAATGATCTAATCGGGTCTCTGTTTGCCTTACCCTAGAAGTTTAATAGTGCATTTTACTCGCCATTTCATGCGCTTTGAGATCCCGCTTAGCCCAATAAGCTATTTGAAATAGGAGCGACGTAAATTGAGCAAATGTGATAGAATTACGCTGAATTCTTATATTAACCGTATTATAAAATGATCTAATCGGGTCCCTGTTTGCCTTACCCTAGAAGATTAATAGTGCATTTTACTCGCCATTTCATGCGCTTTCAGATGCCGCTTAGCCCAATACGCTATCTGAAATAGGAGCGACGTAAATTGAACAAATATGATAGAGTTTCGCTGAATTCTTAAATTAACCATAATATAAAATCATCTTATCGGGTCTCTGTTTGCCCTACCCTACAAGGTTAGCAGTGCATTTTACTCTCCATTTCATGCGCTTTGAGATGCCGCTTAGCCCAATACGCTATCTGAAATAGGAGCGACGTAAATTGAACAAATGTGATAGAATTTCCCTGAAGTCTTATATTAACCAAAATATAAAATGATCTAATCGGGTCTCTGATTGCCCTATCATAGAAGTTTAATAGTGCATTTTACTCGCCAATCCACGCGCTTTAAGATTCCGCCTAGCCCAGTACGCTATCTGAAATAGGAGCGACGTAAATTGAACAAATGTGATAGAATTTGGCTGAATTCTTAAATTAACCATAATATAAAATCATCTTATCGGGTCTCTGTTTGCCCTACCCTACAAGGTTAGCAGTGCATTTTACTCGCCATTTCATGCGCTTTGAGACGCTGCTTAGCCCAATACGCTATCTGAAATAGGAGCGACGTAAATTGAACAAATGTGATAGAATTTCGCTGAATTCTTAAATTAACCATAATATAAAATGATTTAATCGGGTCTTTGTTTGCCCTACCCTAGAAGTTTAATAGTGCATTTTACTCGTCATTTCATGCGCTTTGATATGCCGCTTAGCCCAATACGCTATCTGAAATAGGAGCGATGTAAATTGAACAAATGTGATAGAATTACGCTGAATTCTTATATTAACCGTAATATAAAATGATCTAATCGGGTCTCTGTTTGCCTTGTCCTGGAAGTTTAGTATTGCATTTTAGTCGCCATTTCATGCGATTTGAGATGCCGCATAGCCCAATACGCTATCTGAAATAGGAGCGACGTAAATTGAACAAATGTGATAGAATTTCTCTGAAATCTTATATTAAACAAAATATAAAATGATCTAATCGGGTCTCTGATTGCCCTATCATAAAAGCTTAGCAGTGCATTTTACTCGCCATTCCACGCGCCTCAAGATGCCGCCTAGCCCAGGACGCTATCTGAAATAGGAGCGACGTAGATTGAGCAAATGTGATAGAATTTTGCTTAATTCTTAAGTTAACCATAATATAAAATGATCTAATCGGGTCTCTGATAGCCCTATCATAGAATTTTAATAGTGCATTTTACACGCCATTCCACCCGCTTTAAGATGCCGCCTAGCCCAGTACGCTATCTGAAATAGGAGCGACGTAAATTGAACAAATGTGATGCAATTTTGCTGAATCCTTTTATTAACCATAATGTAAAATGATCTAATCGGGCCTCTGTTCGCCCTAGCCTAGAACTTTAATCGTGCATTTTATTCGCCATTCCAAGCGCTTTAAGATGCCGCCTAGGCCAGTACGCTATCTGAAATAGGAGCGACGTAAATTGAACAAATGTGATAGAATTTCGCTGAATTCTTATATTAACCAAAATATAAAATGATCTAATCGGGTCTCTGATTGCCCTATCATAGAAGTTTAATAGTGCATTTTACTCGCCATTTCATGCGCGTTGAGATGCCACTTAGCCCAACACGCTAACTGAAATAGGAGCGACGTAAATTGAACAAATGTGATAGAATTTCGCTGAATTCTTAAATTAACCATAATATAAAATGATCTAATCGGGTCTCTGTTTGCCTTATCCTAGAAGTTTAATAGCGCATTATACTCGCCATTTCATGCGCTTTGAGATGCCGCTAAGCCCAATACGCTATCTGAAATAGGAACGACGTAAATTGAACAAATGTGATAGAATTTTGCTGAATTCTTAAATTAACAATAATATAAAATGATCTAATCGGGTCTCTGTTTGCCCTACACTAGAAGTTTAATAGTGCATTTCACTCGTCATTTCATGCGCTTTGAGATGCCGCTAAGCCCAATAAGCTGTCTGTAATAGGAGCAACGTATATTGAACAAATGTGATAGCATTACGCTGAATTCTTATATTAACCAAAATATTAAATGATCTAATCGGGTCTCTGATTGCCCTATCATAGAAGTTTAATAGTGCATTTTACTCGCCATTCCGCGCGCTTTAAGATGCCGCCTAGGCCAGTACGCTATCTGAAATAGGAACGACGTAAATTGAACAAATGTGATAGAATTTTGCTGAATTCTTAAATTAACCATAATATGAAATGATCTAATCGGGTCGCTGCTTGCCTTACCCTAGAGGTTTAATAGTACATCTCACTCGACACATCATGCGCTTTGAGATGCCGCTAAGCACCATAAGCTATCTGTAATAGGAGCGACGTAAATAGGAACAAATGTGATAGAATTTCGCTGAATTCTTATATTGACCAAAATATAAAATGATCTAATCGGGTCTCTGATTGCCCTATCATAGAAGTTTAGTAGTGCATTTTACTCGCCATTCCACGCGCTTCAAGATGCCGCCTAGCCCAGTACGCTGTCTGAAATAGGAGCGACGTAAGTTGAACAAATGTGATAGAATTACGCTGAATTCTTATATTAACCGTAATATAAAATGATCTAATCGGGTCTCTGTTTGCCTTATCCCAGAAGTTTAATAGTGCATTATACTCGCCATTTCATGCGCTTTGAGATGCCGCTTAGCCCAATACGCTATCTGAAATAGGAACGACGTAAATTGAACAAATGTGATAGAATTTTGCTGAATTCTTAAATTAACAATAATATAAAATGATCTAATCGGGTCTCTGTTTGCCCTACACTAGAAGTTTAATAGTGCATTTCACTCGTCATTTCATGCGCTTTGAGATGCCGCTAAGCCCAATAAGCTGTCTGTAATAGGAGCAACGTATATTGAACAAATGTGATAGCATTACGCTGAATTCTTATATTAACCAAAATATTAAATGATCTAATCGGGTCTCTGATTGCCCTATCATAGAAGTTTAATAGTGCATTTTACTCGCCATTCCACGCGCTTTCAGATGCCGCCTAGGCCAGTACGCTATCTGAAATAGGAACGACGTAAATTGAACAAATGTGATAGAATTTTGCTGAATTCTTAAATTAACCATAATATGAAATGATCTAATCGGGTCTCTGCTTGCCTTACCCTAGAGGTTTAATAGTACATCTCACTCGACACTTCATGCGCTTTGAGATGCCGCTAAGCACCATAAGCTATCTGTAATAGGAGCGACGTAAATTGAACAAATGTGATAGAATTTCGCTGAATTCTTATATTGACCAAAATATAAAATGATCTAATCGGGTCTCTGATTGCCCTATCATAGAAGTTTAGTAGTGCATTTTACTCGCCATTCCACGCGCTTTAAGATGCCGCCTAGCCCAGTACGCTGTCTGAAATAGGAGCGACGTAAGTTGAACAAATGTGATAGAATTACGCTGAATTCTTATATTAACCGTAATATAAAATGATCTAATCGGGTCTCTGTTTGCCTTATCCCAGAAGTTTAATAGTGCATTATACTCGCCATTTCATGCGCTTTGAGATGCCGCTTAGCCCAATACGCTATCTGAAATAGTAGCGACGTAAATTGAACAAATGTGATAGAATTTCGCTGAATTCTTAAATTAACCATAATATAAAATGATTTAATCGGGTCTTTGTTTGCCCTACCCTAGAAGTTTAATAATGCATTTTACTCGCCATTTCATGCGCTTTCAGATGCCGCTTAGCCCAATACGCTATCTGAAGTAGGAGCGACGTAAATTGAACAAATGTGATAGAATTTCGCTGAATTCTTATATTAACCAAAATATAAAATGATCTAATCGGGTCTCTGATTGGCCTATTATAGAAGTTTAACCGTGCATTTTACTCGCCATTCCTCGCGTTTTAAGATGCCGCCTAGCCCATTACGCTAGCTGAAATAGGAGCTACGTAAGTTGAACAAATGTGACAGAATTACGCTGAATTCTTATATTTACCGTAATATAAAATGATCTAATCGGGTCTCTGTTTGCGTTATCCTAGAAGTTTAATTGTGCATTTTACTCACCATTTCATGCGCTTTGAGATGCCGCTTAGCCCAATACGCTATCTGAAATAGGAGCGACGTATGTTGAACAAATGTGATATAATTACGCTGAATTCTTATATTCACCGTAATATAAAATGATCTAATCGGGTCTCTGTTTGCCTTACCCTAGAAGTTTAATAGTGCATTTTACTCGCCATTTCATGCGCTTTGAGATGCCGCTTAGCCCAATACGCTATCTGCAATAGGAGCGACGTAAATTGAACAAATATGACAGAATTTCGCTGAATTCTTAAATTAACCATAATATAAAATGATCTAATCGGGTCTCTGTTTGCCGTACCCTAGAAGTTTAATAGTGCATTTTACTCGCCATTTCTTGCGCTTTGAGAAGCCGCTTAGCCCAATACGCTATATCAAATATCAGCGACGTGAATTGAACAAATGTGAGAGAATCTCGCTGAATACTTATATTAACCTTAATGTAAAATGATCTAATCGGGTCTCTGTTCGCCCTACTGTAGAAGATTAATAGTGCATTTCACTCGTCATTTCATGCGCTTTGAGATGCCGCTTAGCCCAATACGCTATCTGAAATAGGAGCGATGTAAATTGATCAAATGTGATAGAATTTCGCTGAATTCTTATATTAACCAAAATATCAAATGATCTAATCGGGTCTCTGTTTGCCCTACCCTAGAAGTTTAATAGGGCATTTTACTCGCCATGTCTTGCGCTTTGAGATGCAGCTTACCCCAATACGCTATCTGAAATAGGAGCGACGTAAATTGCACAAATGTGATAGAATTTCGCTGAAGTCATATTAACAGTAATGTAAAATGATCTAATCGGGTCTTTGTTCGCCCTACCCTAGAAGTTTAATAGTGCATTTCACTCGTCATTTCATGCGCGTTGAGATGCCGCTTAGCCCAATAAGCTATCTGAAATAGGAGCGACGTAAATTGAACAAATGTGATAGAATTTCGCTGAATTCTTATATTAACCCTAATATAAAATGATCTAATCGGGTCTCTGATTGCCCTATCATAGAAGTTTAGTAGTGCATTTTACTCGCCCTTCCGCGCGCTTTAAGATGCCGCCTAGCCCAGTACGCTATCTGAAATAGGAGCGACGTATGTTGAACAAATGTGATTGAATTACGTTGAATTCTTATATTAACCGTAATATAAAATGATCTAATCGGGTCTCTGACTGCCCTATCATAGAAGTTTAACAGTGTATTTTACTCGCCATTCCTCATGTTTTAAGATGCCGCCTAGCCCAGTACGCTAGCTGAAATAGGAACGACGTAAATTGAAAAAATGTGATAGAATTTCGCTGAATTCTTATATTAACCAAAATATAAAATGATCTAATCGGCTCTCTGATTGCCCTATCATAGAAGTTTAATAGTGCATTTTACTCGCCATTGCTTTCGCTTTGAGATGCCGCTTAGCCCAATACGCTATCTGAAATATCAGCGACGTGAATTGAACAAATGTGATAGAATTACGCTTAATTCTTATATTAACCATAATATAAAATGATCTAATCGGGTCTCTGTTTGCCCTGCCCTAGAAGTTTAATAGTGCATTTTACTCGCCATTTCTTGCGCTTTGAGATGCCGCTAAGCCCAATACGCTATCTGCAATAGGAGCGACGTAAATTGAACAAATGTGGCAGAATTTCGCTGAATTCTTAAATTAACCATAATATAAAATGATCTAGTCGGGTCTCTGTTTGCCTTACCCTAGAAGTTTAATAGTGCATTTCACTCGCCATTTCATGCGCTCTGAGATGCCGCTTAGCCCAATACGCTATCTGCAATAGGAGCGACGTAGATTGAACAAATGTGATAGAATTTCGCTGAATCCTTATATTAACCTTAATGTAAAATGATCTAATCGGGTCTTTGTTCGCCCTACCCTAGAAGTTTAATAGTGCATTTCACTCGTCATTTCATGCGCTTTGAGATGCCGCTTAGCCGAATTAGCTATCTGAAATAGGAGCGACGTAAATTGAACAAATATGATAGAATTTCGCTGAAATCTTATATTAACCAAAATATAAAATGATCTAATCGGGTCTCTGATTGGCCTATTATAGAAGTTTAACCGTGCATTTTACTCGCCATTCCTCGCGTTTTAAGATGCCGCCTAGCCCATTACGCTAGCTGAAATAGGAGCTACGTAAGTTGAACAAATGTGGCAGAATTACGCTGAATTCTTATATTTACCGTAATATAAAATGATCTAATCGGGTCTCTGTTTGCGTTATCCTAGAAGTTTAATTGTGCATTTTACTCGCCATTTCATGCGCTTTGAGATGCCGCTTAGCCCAATACGCTATCTGAAATAGGAGCGACGTATGTTGAACAAATGTGATATAATTACGCTGAATTCTTATATTCACCGTAATATAAAATGATCTAATCGGGTCTCTGTTTGCCTTACCCTAGAAGTTTAATAGTGCATTTTACTCGCCATTTCATGCGCTTTGAGATGCCGCTTAGCCCAATACGCTATCTGCAATAGGAGCGACGTAAATTGAACAAATGTGACAGAATTTCGCTGAATTCTTAAATTAACCATAATATAAAATGATCTAATCGGGTCTCTGTTTGCCGTACCCTAGAAGTTTAATAGTGCATTTTACTCGCCATTTCTTGCGCTTTGAGAAGCCGCTTAGCCCAATACGCTATATCAAATATCAGCGACGTGAATTGAACAAATGTGAGAGAATCTCGCTGAATACTTATATTAACCTTAATGTAAAATGATCTAATCGGGTCTCTGTTCGCCCTAGCGTAGAAGCTTAATTGTGCATTTTATTCGTCATTTCATGCGCTTTGAGATGCCGCCTAGCCCAGTACGCTAGCTGAAATAGGAACGACGTAAATTGAACAAATGTGATAGAATTACGCTGAATTCTTATATTAACCGTAATATAAAATGATCTAATCGGGTCTCTGTTTGCCTTATCCTAGAAGTTTAATAGTGCATTTTACTCGCCATTTCATGCGCATTGAGATGCCGCTTAGCCCAATACGCTATCTGAAATAGGAGCGACGTAAATTGAAGAAATGTGATAGAGTTTCGCTGAACTCATAAATTTACCATAATATAAAATGATCTTATCGGGTCTCTGTTTTCCCTACCCTAGAAGTTTAATAGTGCATTTTACTCGCCATTTCTTGCGCTTTGAGATGCCGCTTAGCCCAATACGCTATCTGAAATATCAGCGACGTAAATTGAACAAATGTGAGAGAATTTCGCTGTATACTTATATTAACCTTAATGTAAAATGTTCTAATCGGGTCTCTGTTCGCCCTACCCTAGTAGATTAGTAGTGCATTTCACTCGTCATTTCATGCGCTTTGAGATGCCGCTTAGCCCAATACGCTATCTGAAATAGGAGCGACGTAAATTGAGCAAATGTGATAGAATTTCGCTGAATTCTTATATTAACCATAATATAAAATGATCTAATCGGGTCTCTGTTTGCCTTACCCTAGAAGTTTAATAGTGCATTCCACTCGTCATTTCATGCGCTTTGAGATGCCGCTTAGCCCAATACGCTATCTGAAATAGGAGCGACGTAAATTGAACAAATGTGATAGAATTACGCTGAATTCTTATATTAACCAAAACATAAAATGATCTAATCGGGTCTCTGATTGCCCTATCATAGAAGTTTAATAGTGAATTTTACTCGCCATTCCACGCGCTTTAAGATGCCGCCTAGCCCAGTACGCTATCTGAAATAGGAACGACGTAAATTGAACAAATGTGATAGAATTTCGCTGAATTCTTATATTAACCAAAATATAAAATGATCTAATCGGGTCTCTTTTTGCCCTACCCTAGAAGTTTAATAGTGCATTTTACTCGTCATTTCATGCGCTTTGAGATGCCGCTTAGGCCAATACGCTATCTGGAATAGGAGCGATGTAAATTGAACAAATGTGATAGAATTTCGCTGAATTCTTTTATTAACCATAATGTTAAATGATCTAATCGGGTCTCTGTTCGCCCTAGCGTAGAAGCTTAATAGTGCATTTTATTCGTCATTTCATGCGCTTTGAGATGCCGCTTAGCCCAGGACGCTATCTGAAATAGGAGCTACGTAAGTTGAACAAATGTGATAGAATGTCGCTGAATTCTTATATTAACCAAAACATAAAATGATGTAATCGGTTCTCTGATTGCCCTATCATAGACGTTTAATAGTGCATTTTACTCGCCATTCCACGCGCTTTAAGATGCCGCCTAGCCCCGGACGCGATCTGAAATAGGAGCTACGTAAGTTGAACAAATGTGTCAGAGTTACGCTGAATTCTTATATTAACCGCAATATAAAATGATCTAATCGGGTCTCTGTTTGCCTTATCCTAGAAGTTTAATAGTGCATTTTACTCGCCATTTCATGCGCTTTGAGATGCCGCTTAGCCCAAAACGCTATCTGAAATAAGAGCGACGTAAATTGAACAAATGTGATAGAATTTTGCTGAATTCTTAAATTAAGCATAATATAAAATGATCTAATCGGGTCTCTGATTGCCCTACACTAGAAGTTTAATAGTGCATTTTACTCGCCATTTCATGTGCTGTGAGATGCCGCTTAGCCCAATACGCTATCTGAAATAGGAGCGACGTAAATTAAACAAATGTGATAGAATTTCCCTGAATTCTTATATTAACCAAAATATAAAATGATCTAATCGGGTCTCTGATTGCCCTATCATAGAAGTTTAGTAGTGCATTTTACTCGCCCTTCCACGCGCTTTGAGATGCCGCCTAGCCCAGTACGCTATCTGAAATAGGAGCGACGTAAGTTGAACAAATGTGATAGAATTACGCTGAATTAATATATTAACCTTAATGTAAAATGATCTAATCTGGTCTCTGTTCGCCCTACCCTCGAAGATTACTAGTGCATTTCACTCGTCATTTCATGCGCTTTGAGATGCCGCTTAGCCCAATAAGCAATCTGAAATAGGAGCGACGTAAATTGAACAAATGTGATAGAATTTTTTTGAATTCTTAAATAAACCATAATATGAAATGATCTAATCGGGTCTCTGTTTGCCCTACCCTACAAGTTTAGCAGTGCATTTTACTCGCCATTTCATGCGCTTTGAGATGCCGCTTAGCCCAATACGCTATCTGAAATAGGAGCGACGTAAATTGAACAAATGTGATAGAATTTCCCTGAATTCTTATATTAACCTTAATGTAAAATGATCTAATCGGGTCTTTGTTCGCCCTACCCTAGAAGTTTAATAGTGCATTTCACTCGTCATTTCATGCGCTTTGAGATGCCGCTTAGCCCAATAAGCTATCTGAAATCGGAGCGACGTAAGTTGAACAAATGTGATAGAATTACGCTGAATTCTTATATTAACCGTAATATAAAATGATCTAATCGGGTCTCTGTTTGCCTTACCCCAGAAGTTTAATGGTGCATTTTACTCGCCATTTCATGTGCTTTGAGACGCCGCTTACCCCAATACGCTATCTGAAATAGGAGCGACGTAAATTGAACAAATGTGATAGAATCCCGCTGAATTCTTAAATTAACCATAATATAAAATGATCTAATAGGGCCTCTGTTTGCCCTACCCTAGAAGTTTAACAGTGCATTTAAATCGCCATTTCATGCGCTTTGAGAAGCAGCTTAGCCCAATACGCTATCTGAAATAGGAGCGACGTAGATTGAACAAATGTGATAGAATTTTTCTGAATTCTTAAATAAACCATAATATGAAATGATCTAATCGGGTCTCTGTTTGCCCTACCCTAGAAGTTTAACAGTGCATTTTACTCGCCATTTCATGCGCTTTGAGATGCCGCTTAGCCCAATACGCTATCTGAAATAGGAGCGACGTAAATTGAACAAATGTGATAGAATTTCCCTGAATACTTATATTAACCTTAATGTAAAATGATCTAATCGGGTCTCTGTTCGCCCTACCCTAGAAGTGTAATAGTGCATTTCACTCGCCATTTCATGCGCTTTGAGGTGCCGCTTAGCCCAATACGCTATCTGAAATAGGAGCGACGTAAATAGAACAATTGTGATAGAATTTCGCTCAATTCTTATATTAACCAAAATATAAAATGATCTAATCGGGTCTCTGATTGCCCTATCATAGAAGTTTAATAGTGCATTTTACTCGCCAATCCACGCGCTTTAAAATTCCGCCTAGCCCAGTACGCTATCTGAAATAAGAGCGACGTAAATTGAACAAATGTGATAGAATTTGGCTGAATTCTTGAATTAACCATAATATAAAATGATCTAATCGGGTCTCTGTTTGCCCTACCCTAGAAGTTTAATAGTGCATTTTACTCGCCATTTCATGCGCATTGAGATGCCGCTTAGCACAATACGCTATCTGAAATAGGAGCGACGTAAATTGAATAAATGTGATAGAATTTGGCTGAATTCTTAAATTAACCATAATATAAAATGATCTAATCGGGTCTCTGTTCGCCCTACCCTAGAAGTTTAATAGTGCATTTCACTCGTCATTTCATGCGCGTTGAGATGCCGCTTAGCCCAATAAGCTATCTGAAATAGGAGCGACGTAAATTGAACAAATGTGATAGAATTTCGCTGAATTCTTATATTAACCCTAATATAAAATGATCTAATCGGGTCTCTGATTGCCCTATCATAGAAGTTTAGTAGTGCATTTTACTCGCCCTTCCGCGCGCTTTAAGATGCCGCCTAGCCCAGTACGCTATCTGAAATAGGAGCGACGTATGTTGAACAAATGTGATTGAATTACGTTGAATTCTTATATTAACCGTAATATAAAATGATCTAATCGGGTCTCTGACTGCCCTATCATAGAAGTTTAACAGTGTATTTTACTCGCCATTCCTCATGTTTTAAGATGCCGCCTAGCCCAGTACGCTAGCTGAAATAGGAACGACGTAAATTGAAAAAATGTGATAGGATTTCGCTGAATTCTTATATTAACCAAAATATAAAATGATCTAATCGGCTCTCTGATTGCCCTATCATAGAAGTTTAATAGTGCATTTTACTCGCCATTGCTTTCGCTTTGAGATGCCGCTTAGCCCAATACGCTATCTGAAATATCAGCGACGTAAATTGAACAAATGTGATAGAAATTCACTGAATTCTTATATTAACCTTAATGTAAAATGATCTAATCGGGTCTTTGTTCGCCCTACCCTAGAAGTTTAATAGTGCATTTCACTCGTCATTTCATGCGCTTTGAGATGCCGCTTAGCCCAATACGCTATCTGAAATAGGAGCGACGTAAATTGAACAAATGTGATAGAATTTCCCTGAATTCTTATATTAACCAAAATATAAAATGATCTAATTGGGTCTCTGACTGCCCTATCATAGAAGTTTAATAGTGCATTTTACTCGCCAATCCACGCGCTTTAAGATTCCGCCTAGCCCAGTACGCTATCTGAAATAGGAGCGACGTAAATTGAACAAATGTGATAGAATTTGGCTGAATTCTTAAATTAACCATAATACAAAATCATCTTATCGGGTCTCTGTTTGCCCTACCCTACAAGGTTAGCAGTGCATTTTACTCGCCATTTCATGCGCTTTGAGACGCTGCTTAGCCCAATACGCTATCTGAAATAGGAGCGACGTAAATTGAACAAATGTGATAGAATTTCCCTGAATTCTTATATTAACCTTAATGTAAAATGATCTAATCGGGTCTCTGTTCTCCCTACCCTAGAAGTTTAATACTGCATTTCACTCGTCATTTCATGCGCTTTGAGTTGCCGCTTAGCCCAATACGATATCTGAAATAGGAGCGATGTAAATTGAACAAATGTGATAGAATTTTGCTGAATTCGTAAATTAACCATAATATAATATGTCTAATCGGGTCTCTGTTTGCCCTACCCTATAAGTTTAATAGTGCATTTTACTCGCCATTTCATGCGCTCTGAGATGCCGCTTAGCCGAATACGATATCTGAAATAGGAGCGACGTAAATTGAACAAATGTGATAGAATTTCCCTGAAATCTTATATTAAACAAAATATAAAATGATCTAAACGGGACTCTGATTGCCCTATCATAGAAGTTTGGTGGTGCATTTTACTCGCCCTTCAACGTGCTTTAAGATGCCGCCTAGCCCAGTACACTATCTGAAATAGGAGCGACGTATGTTGAACAAATGTGATAGAATTACGCTGAATTCTTATATTAACCGTAATATAAAATGATCTAATCGGGTTTCTGTTCGCCCTACCCTAGAAGATTACTAGTGCATTTCACTCGTCATTTCATGCGCTTTGAGATGCCGCTTAGCCCAATACGCTATCTGAGATAGGAGCGACGTAAATTGAACAAATGTGATAGCATTTGGCTGAATTCTTAAATTAACCATAATATAAAATGATCTAATCGGGTCTCTGTTTGCCCTACCCTAGAAGTTTAATGGTGCATTTCACTCGCCATTTCATGCGCTTTGAGATGCCGCTTAGCCCAATACGCTATCTGAAATAGGAGCGACGTAAATAGAACAATTGTGATAGAATTTCGCTGAATTCTTATATTAACCAAAATATAAAATGATCTAATCGGGTCTCTGATTGCCCTATCATTGAAGTTTCATAGTGCATTTTACTCGCCAATCCGCGCGCTTTAAGATTCCGCCTAGCCCAGTACGTTATCTGAAATAGGAGCGACGTAAGTTGAACAAATGTGATAGAATTTTTCTGAATTATTAAATAAACCATAATATGAAATGATCTAATCGGGTCTCTGTTTGCCCTACCCTAGAAGTTTAACAGTGCATTTAAATCGCCATTTCATGCGCTTTGAGAAGCAGCTTAGCCCAATACGCTATCTGAAATAGGAGCGACGTAAATTGAACAAATGTGATAGAATTTCCCTGAATACTTATGTTAACCATAATACAAAATGATCTAATCGGGTCTCTGTTTGCCCTACCCTAGAAGTTTAATAGTGCATTTTACTCGCCATTTCATGCGCTTTGAGGTGCCGCCTATCACAGTACGCTATCTGAAATAGGAGCGACGTATGTTGAACAAATGTGATAGAATTACGCTGAATTCTTATATTAACCGTAATATAAAATGATCTAATCGGGTCTCTGTTTGCATTATCCTAGAAGTTTAATAGTGCATTTTACTCGCCATTTCATGCGCATTGAGATGCCGCTTAGCACAATACGCTATCTGAAATAGGAGCGACGTAAATTGAATAAATGTGATAGAATTTGGCTGAATTCTTAAATTAACCATAATATAAAATGATCTAATCAGCTCTCTGTTTGCCCTACCCTAGAAGTTTAATAGTGCATTTTACTCGCCATTTCATGCGCTTTGAGATGCCGCCTATCACAGTACGCTATCTGAAATAGGAGCGACGTAAGTTGAACAAATGTGATAGAATTACGCTGAATTCTTATATTAACCGTAATATAAAATGATCTTATCGGGTCTCTGTTTGCCCTACCCTAGAACTTTAATAGTGCATTTTACTCGCCATTTCTTGCGCTTTGAGATGCCGCTTAGCCCAATACGCTATCTGAAATATCAGCGACGTAAATTGAACAAATGTGATAGAATTTCGCTGAATTCTATATTAACCAAAATATAAAATGATCTAATCGGGTCTCTGATTGCCCTATCATAGAAGTTTAGTAGTGCATTTTAGTCGCCATTTCATGCGCTTTGAGATCCGGCTTAGCCCAATACGCTATCTGAAATACGAGCGACGTAAATAGAACAATTGTGATAGAATTTCCCTGAATACTTATATTAACCTTAATGTAAAATGATCGAATCGGGTCTCTGTTCGCCCTACCCTAGAAGTGTAATAGTGCATTTCACTCGCCATTTCATGCGCTTTGAGATGCCGCTTAGCCCAATACGCTATCTGAAATAGGAGCGACGTAAATAGAACAATTGTGATAGAATTTCGCTGAATTCTTATATTAACCAAAATATAAAATGATCTAATCGGGTCTCTGATTGCCCTATCATTGAAGTTTAATAGTGCATTTTACTCGCCAATCCGCGCGCTTTAAGATTCCGCCTAGCCCATTACGCTATCTGAAATAGGAGCCACGTAAATTGAACAAATGTGATAGAATTTGGCTGAATTCTTAAATTAACCATAACATAAAATGATCTAATCGGGTCTCTGTTTGCCCTACCCTAGAAGTTTAATAGTGCATTTTACTCGCCATTTCATGCGCTTTGAGATGCCGCCTATCACAGTACGCTATCTGAAATAGGAGCGACGTATGTTGAACAAATGTGATAGAATTACGCTGAATTCTTATATTAACCGTAATATAAAATGATCTAATCGGGTCTCTGTTTGCCCTACCCTAGAAGTTTAATAGTGCATTTTACTCGCCATTGCTTGCGCTTTGAGATGCCGCTTAGCCCAATACGCTATCTGAAATATCAGCGACGTAAATTGAACAAATGTGATAGAATTACGCTGAATTCTTATATTAACCGTAATATAAAATGATCTAATCGGGTCTCTGTTTGCCTTATCCTAGAAGTTTAATAGTTCATTTCACTCGTCATTTCATGCGCTTTGAGATGCCTCTTAGCCCAATAAGCTATCTGAAATTGGAGCGACGTAAATTGAACAAATGTGATAGAATTTGGCTGAATTCTTAAATTAACCATAATATAAAATGATCTAATGGGGTCTCTCTTTGCCCTACCCTAGAAGTTTAATAGTGCATTTTACTCGCCATTTCATGCGCATTGAGATGCCGCTTAGCCCAATACGCTATCTGAAATAGGAGCGACGTAAATTGAACAAATATGATAGAATTACGCTGAATTCTTATATTAACCGTAATATAAAATGATCTAATCGGGTCTCTGTTTGCCTTACCCTAGAAGTTTAATAGTGCATTTTACTCGCCATTTCATGCGCTTTGAGATCCCGCTTAGCCCAATAAGCTATTTGAAATAGGAGCGACGTAAATTGAGCAAATGTGATAGAATTACGCTGAATTCTTATATTAACCGTATTATAAAATGATCTAATCGGGTCCCTGTTTGCCTTACCCTAGAAGATTAATAGTGCATTTTACTCGCCATTTCATGCGCTTTCAGATGCCGCTTAGCCCAATACGCTATCTGAAATAGGAGCGACGTAAATTGAACAAATATGATAGAGTTTCGCTGAATTCTTAAATTAACCATAATATAAAATCATCTTATCGGGTCTCTGTTTGCCCTACCCTACAAGGTTAGCAGTGCATTTTACTCGCCATTTCATGCGCTTTGAGACGCTGCTTAGCCCAATACGCTATCTGAAATAGGAGCGACGTAAATTGAACAAATGTGATAGAATTTCGCTGAATTCTTAAATTAACCATAATATAAAATGATTTAATCGGGTCTTTGTTTGCCCTACCCTAGAAGTTTAATAGTGCATTTTACTCGTCATTTCATGCGCTTTGATATGCCGCTTAGCCCAATACGCTATCTGAAATAGGAGCGATGTAAATTGAACAAATGTGATAGAATTACGCTGAATTCTTATATTAACCGTAATATAAAATGATCTAATCGGGTCTCTGTTTGCCTTGTCCTGGAAGTTTAGTATTGCATTTTAGTCGCCATTTCATGCGATTTGAGATGCCGCATAGCCCAATACGCTATCTGAAATAGGAGCGACGTAAATTGAACAAATGTGATAGAATTTCTCTGAAATCTTATATTAAACAAAATATAAAATGATCTAATCGGGTCTCTGATTGCCCTATCATAAAAGCTTAGCAGTGCATTTTACTCGCCATTCCACGCGCCTCAAGATGCCGCCTAGCCCAGGACGCTATCTGAAATAGGAGCGACGTAGATTGAGCAAATGTGATAGAATTTTGCTTAATTCTTAAGTTAACCATAATATAAAATGATCTAATCGGGTCTCTGATAGCCCTATCATAGAATTTTAATAGTGCATTTTACACGCCATTCCACCCGCTTTAAGATGCCGCCTAGCCCAGTACGCTATCTGAAATAGGAGCGACGTAAATTGAACAAATGTGATGCAATTTTGCTGAATCCTTTTATTAACCATAATGTAAAATGATCTAATCGGGCCTCTGTTCGCCCTAGCCTAGAACTTTAATCGTGCATTTTATTCGCCATTCCAAGCGCTTTAAGATGCCGCCTAGGCCAGTACGCTATCTGAAATAGGAGCGACGTAAATTGAACAAATGTGATAGAATTTCGCTGAATTCTTATATTAACCAAAATATAAAATGATCTAATCGGGTCTCTGATTGCCCTATCATAGAAGTTTAATAGTGCATTTTACTCGCCATTTCATGCGCGTTGAGATGCCACTTAGCCCAACACGCTAACTGAAATAGGAGCGACGTAAATTGAACAAATGTGATAGAATTTCGCTGAATTCTTAAATTAACCATAATATAAAATGATTTAATCGGGTCTTTGTTTGCCCTACCCTAGAAGTTTAATACTGCATTTTACTCGCCATTTCATGCGCTTTGAGATGCCGCTTAGCCCAATACGCTATCTGAATTACGAGCGACGTAAGATGAACAAATGTGATAGAATTTCGCTGAATTCTTTTATTAACCATAATGTAAAATGATCTAATCGGGTCTCTGTTCGCCCTTGCCTAGAAGTTTAATAGTGCATTTTATTCGCCATTTCATGCTCTTTGAGATGCCGCTTAGCCGCATACGCTAACAGAAATAGGAGCGACGTAAATTCAACAAATGTGATAGAATTACACTGAAATCTTATATTAAACAAAATATAAAATGATCTAATCGAGTGCGTGATTGCCCTATCATAGAAGTTTAGTAGTGCATTTTACTCGCCATTCCGCGCGCTTTAAGATGCCGCCAAGCCCAGTACGCTATCTGAAATAGGAGCGACGTAACTTGAACAAATGTGATAGAATTACGCTGAATTCTTATATTAACCGTAACATAAAATGATCTAATCGGGTCTCTGTTTGCCTTATCCTAGAAGTTTAATAGCGCATTATACTCGCCATTTCATGCGCTTTGAGATGCCGCTAAGCCCAATACGCTATCTGAAATAGGAACGACGTAAATTGAACAAATGTGATAGAATTTTGCTGAATTCTTAAATTAACAATAATATAAAATGATCTAATCGGGTCTCTGTTTGCCCTACACTAGAAGTTTAATAGTGCATTTCACTCGTCATTTCATGCGCTTTGAGATGCCGCTAAGCCCAATAAGCTGTCTGTAATAGGAGCAACGTATATTGAACAAATGTGATAGCATTACGCTGAATTCTTATATTAACCAAAATATTAAATGATCTAATCGGGTCTCTGATTGCCCTATCATAGAAGTTTAATAGTGCATTTTACTCGCCATTCCGCGCGCTTTAAGATGCCGCCTAGGCCAGTACGCTATCTGAAATAGGAACGACGTAAATTGAACAAATGTGATAGAATTTTGCTGAATTCTTAAATTAACCATAATATGAAATGATCTAATCGGGTCGCTGCTTGCCTTACCCTAGAGGTTTAATAGTACATCTCACTCGACACATCATGCGCTTTGAGATGCCGCTAAGCACCATAAGCTATCTGTAATAGGAGCGACGTAAATAGGAACAAATGTGATAGAATTTCGCTGAATTCTTATATTGACCAAAATATAAAATGATCTAATCGGGTCTCTGATTGCCCTATCATAGAAGTTTAGTAGTGCATTTTACTCGCCATTCCACGCGCTTCAAGATGCCGCCTAGCCCAGTACGCTGTCTGAAATAGGAGCGACGTAAGTTGAACAAATGTGATAGAATTACGCTGAATTCTTATATTAACCGTAATATAAAATGATCTAATCGGGTCTCTGTTTGCCTTATCCCAGAAGTTTAATAGTGCATTATACTCGCCATTTCATGCGCTTTGAGATGCCGCTTAGCCCAATACGCTATCTGAAATAGGAACGACGTAAATTGAACAAATGTGATAGAATTTTGCTGAATTCTTAAATTAACAATAATATAAAATGATCTAATCGGGTCTCTGTTTGCCCTACACTAGAAGTTTAATAGTGCATTTCACTCGTCATTTCATGCGCTTTGAGATGCCGCTAAGCCCAATAAGCTGTCTGTAATAGGAGCAACGTATATTGAACAAATGTGATAGCATTACGCTGAATTCTTATATTAACCAAAATATTAAATGATCTAATCGGGTCTCTGATTGCCCTATCATAGAAGTTTAATAGTGCATTTTACTCGCCATTCCACGCGCTTTCAGATGCCGCCTAGGCCAGTACGCTATCTGAAATAGGAACGACGTAAATTGAACAAATGTGATAGAATTTTGCTGAATTCTTAAATTAACCATAATATGAAATGATCTAATCGGGTCTCTGCTTGCCTTACCCTAGAGGTTTAATAGTACATCTCACTCGACACATCATGCGCTTTGAGATGCCGCTAAGCACCATAAGCTATCTGTAATAGGAGCGACGTAAATTGAACAAATGTGATAGAATTTCGCTGAATTCTTATATTGACCAAAATATAAAATGATCTAATCGGGTCTCTGATTGCCCTATCATAGAAGTTTAGTAGTGCATTTTACTCGCCATTCCACGCGCTTTAAGATGCCGCCTAGCCCAGTACGCTGTCTGAAATAGGAGCGACGTAAGTTGAACAAATGTGATAGAATTACGCTGAATTCTTATACTAACCGTAATATAAAATGATCTAATCGGGTCTCTGTTTGCCTTATCCCAGAAGTTTAATAGTGCATTATACTCGCCATTTCATGCGCTTTGAGATGCCGCTTAGCCCAATACGCTATCTGAAATAGTAGCGACGTAAATTGAACAAATGTGATAGAATTTCGCTGAATTCTTAAATTAACCATAATATAAAATGATTTAATCGGGTCTTTGTTTGCCCTACCCTAGAAGTTTAATAATGCATTTTACTCGCCATTTCATGCGCTTTCAGATGCCGCTTAGCCCAATACGCTATCTGAAGTAGGAGCGACGTAAATTGAACAAATGTGATAGAATTTCGCTGAATTCTTATATTAACCAAAATATAAAATGATCTAATCGGGTCTCTGATTGGCCTATTATAGAAGTTTAACCGTGCATTTTACTCGCCATTCCTCGCGTTTTAAGATGCCGCCTAGCCCATTACGCTAGCTGAAATAGGAGCTACGTAAGTTGAACAAATGTGACAGAATTACGCTGAATTCTTATATTTACCGTAATATAAAATGATCTAATCGGGTCTCTGTTTGCGTTATCCTAGAAGTTTAATTGTGCATTTTACTCACCATTTCATGCGCTTTGAGATGCCGCTTAGCCCAATACGCTATCTGAAATAGGAGCGACGTATGTTGAACAAATGTGATATAATTACGCTGAATTCTTATATTCACCGTAATATAAAATGATCTAATCGGGTCTCTGTTTGCCTTACCCTAGAAGTTTAATAGTGCATTTTACTCGCCATTTCATGCGCTTTGAGATGCCGCTTAGCCCAATACGCTATCTGCAATAGGAGCGACGTAAATTGAACAAATGTGACAGAATTTCGCTGAATTCTTAAATTAACCATAATATAAAATGATCTAATCGGGTCTCTGTTTGCCGTACCCTAGAAGTTTAATAGTGCATTTTACTCGCCATTTCTTGCGCTTTGAGAAGCCGCTTAGCCCAATACGCTATATCAAATATCAGCGACGTGAATTGAACAAATGTGAGAGAATCTCGCTGAATACTTATATTAACCTTAATGTAAAATGATCTAATCGGGTCTCTGTTCGCCCTACTGTAGAAGATTAATAGTGCATTTCACTCGTCATTTCATGCGCTTTGAGATGCCGCTTAGCCCAATACGCTATCTGAAATAGGAGCGATGTAAATTGATCAAATGTGATAGAATTTCGCTGAATTCTTATATTAACCAAAATATCAAATGATCTAATCGGGTCTCTGTTTGCCCTACCCTAGAAGTTTAATAGGGCATTTTACTCGCCATGTCTTGCGCTTTGAGATGCAGCTTACCCCAATACGCTATCTGAAATAGGAGCGACGTAAATTGCACAAATGTGATAGAATTTCGCTGAAGTCATATTAACAGTAATGTAAAATGATCTAATCGGGTCTTTGTTCGCCCTACCCTAGAAGTTTAATAGTGCATTTCACTCGTCATTTCATGCGCGTTGAGATGCCGCTTAGCCCAATAAGCTATCTGAAATAGGAGCGACGTAAATTGAACAAATGTGATAGAATTTCGCTGAATTCTTATATTAACCCTAATATAAAATGATCTAATCGGGTCTCTGATTGCCCTATCATAGAAGTTTAGTAGTGCATTTTACTCGCCCTTCCGCGCGCTTTAAGATGCCGCCTAGCCCAGTACGCTATCTGAAATAGGAGCGACGTATGTTGAACAAATGTGATTGAATTACGTTGAATTCTTATATTAACCGTAATATAAAATGATCTAATCGGGTCTCTGACTGCCCTATCATAGAAGTTTAACAGTGTATTTTACTCGCCATTCCTCATGTTTTAAGATGCCGCCTAGCCCAGTACGCTAGCTGAAATAGGAACGACGTAAATTGAAAAAATGTGATAGAATTTCGCTGAATTCTTATATTAACCAAAATATAAAATGATCTAATCGGCTCTCTGATTGCCCTATCATAGAAGTTTAATAGTGCATTTTACTCGCCATTGCTTTCGCTTTGAGATGCCGCTTAGCCCAATACGCTATCTGAAATATCAGCGACGTGAATTGAACAAATGTGATAGAATTTCGCTGAATTCTTATATTAACCATAATATAAAATGATCTAATCGAGTCTCTGATTGCCCTACCATAGAAGTTTAACTGTGTATTTTACTCGCCTTTCCTCGCGTTTTAAGATGCCGCCTAGCCCAGAACGCTATCTGAAATAGGAACGACGTAAATTGAATAAATGTGATAGAATTTTGCTGAATTCTTAAATTAACCATAATATGAAATGATCTAATCGGGTCTCTGATTGCCCTATCATAGTAGTTTAGTAGTGAATTTTACTCGCCATTCCACGCGCTTTAAGATGCCGCCTAGCCCAGTACGCTATCTGAAATAGGAGCGACGTAAATTGAACAAATGTGATAGAATTTTGCTGACTTCTTAAATTAATCATAATATAAAATGATCTAATCGGGTCTCTGTTTGCCCTACCCTAGAAGTTTAATAGTGCATTTTACTCGCCATTTCATGCGCTGTCAGATGCCGCATAGCCCAATACGCAATCTTTAATAGGAGCTACGTAAATTGAACAAATGTGATAGAATTTCGCTGAATTCTGATATTAACCAAAATATAAAATGATCTAATCGGGTCTCTGATTGCCCAATCATAGAAGTTTAGTGGTGCATTTTACTCGCCCTTCCACGCGCTTTAAGATGCCGCCTAGCCCAGTACGCTATCTGAAATAGGAGCGACGTAAGTTGAACAAATGTGATAGAATTACGCTGAATTCTTATATCAACCGTAATATAAAATGATCTAATCGGGTCTCTGATTGCCCTATCATAGAAGTTTAACAGTGTATTTTACTCGCCTTTCCTCGCGTTTTAAGATGCCGCCTAGCCCAGTACGCTAGCTGAAATAGGAACGACGTAAATTGAAAAAATGTGATAGAATTTCCCTGAATTCTTATATTAACCTTAATGTAAAATGATCTAATCGGGTCTCTGTTCGCCCTACCCTAGAAGTTTAATAGTGCCTTTCACTTGTCATTTCATGCGCTTCGAGATGCCGCCTTGCCCAATACGCTATCTGAAATAGGAGCAACGTAAATTGAACAAATGTGATAGAATTTCGCTGAATTCTTATATTAACCAAAATATAAAATGATCTAATCGGGTCTCTGATTGCCCTATCATAGAAGTTTAGTAGTGCATTTTACTCGCCTTTCCACGCGCTTTAAGATGCCGCCTAGCCCAGTACGCTATCTGAAATAGGAGCGACGTAAGTTGAACAAATGTGACAGAATTACGCTTAATTCTTATATTAACCATAATATAAAATGATCTAATCGGGTCTCTGTTTGCCCTGCCCTAGAAGTTTAATAGTGCATTTTACTCGCCATTTCTTGCGCTTTGAGATGCCGCTAAGCCCAATACGCTATCTGCAATAGGAGCGACGTAAATTGAACAAATGTGACAGAATTTCGCTGAATTCTTAAGTTAACCATAATATAAAATGATCTAGTCGGGTCTCTGTTTGCCTTACCCTAGAAGTTTAATAGTGCATTTCACTCGCCATTTCATGCGCTTTGAGATGCCGCTTAGCCCAATACGCTATCTGCAATAGGAGCGACGTAGATTGAACAAATGCGATAGAATTTCGCTGAATCCTTATATTAACCTTAATGTAAAATGATCTAATCGGGTCTTTGTTCGCCCTACCCTAGAAGTTTAATAGTGCATTTCACTCGTCATTTCATGCGCTTTGAGATGCCACTTAGCCGAATTAGCTATCTGAAATAGGAGCGACGTAAATTGAACAAATATGATAGAATTTCGCTGAATTCTTATATTAACCAAAATATAAAATGATCTAATCGGGTCTCTGATTGGCCTATTATAGAAGTTTAACCGTGCATTTTACTCGCCATTCCTCGCGTTTTAAGATGCCGCCTAGCCCATTACGCTAGCTGAAATAGGAGCTACGTAAGTTGAACAAATATGACAGAATTACGCTGAATTCTTATATTTACCGTAATATAAAATGATCTAATCGGGTCTCTGTTTGCGTTATCCTAGAAGTTTAATTGTGCATTTTACTCACCATTTCATGCGCTTTGAGATGCCGCTTAGCCCAATACGCTATCTGAAATAGGAGCGACGTATGTTGAACAAATGTGATATAATTACGCTGAATTCTTATATTCACCGTAATATAAAATGATCTAATCGGGTCTCTGATTGCCCTATCATAGAAGTTTAACAGTGTATTTTACTCGCCATTCCTCGCGTTTTAAGATGCCGCCTAGCCCAGTACGCTAGCTGAAATAGGAACGACGTAAATTGAACAAATGTCATAGAATTACGCTGAATTCTTATATTAACCGTAATATAAAATGATCTAATCGGGTCTCTGTTTGCCTTATCCTAGAAGTTTAATAGTGCATTTTACTCGCCATTTCTTGCGCTTTGAGATGCCGCTTAGCCCAGTACGCTATCTGAAATATCAGCGACGTAAATTGAACAAATGTGAGAGAATTTCGCTGAATACTTATATTAACCTTAATGTAAAATGTTCTAATCGGGTCCCTGTTCGCCCTACCCTAGAAGATTAATAGTGCATTTCACTCGTCATTTCATGCGCTTTGAGATCCCGCTTAGCCCAATAAGCTATCTGAAATAGGAGCGACGTAAATTGAACAAATGTGATAGAATTTCCCTGAATTCTTATATTAACCTTAATGTAAAATGATCTAATCGGGTCTCTGTTCGCCCTACCCTAGAAGTTTAATAGTGCCTTTCACTCGTCATTTCATGCGTTTTGAGATGCCGCTTAGCCCAATACGCTATCTGAAATAGGAGCGACGTAAATTGAACAAATGTGATAGAATTTCGCTGAGTTCTTATATTAACCAAAATATAAAATGATCTAATCGGCTCTCTGATTGCCCTATCATAGAAGTTTGGTAGTGTATTTTACTCGCCATTCCTCGCGTTTTAAGATGCCGCATAGCCCAATACGCTATCTGAAATAGGAGCGACGTAAATTGAACAAACGTGATAGAATTTCCGTGAATTCTTATGTTAACCTTAACGTAAAATGATCTAATCGGGTCTCCGTTCGCCCTACCATAGAAGTTTAATACTGCATTTTACTCGCCATTCCACGCGCTTTAAGATGCCACCTAGCCCAGTACGCTATCTGAAATAGGAGCGACGTAAATTGAACAAATGTTATAGAATTTTGCTGAATTCTTAAATTAACTATAATATAAAATGATTGAATCGGGTCTTTGTTTGCCCTAGCCTAGAAGTTTAATAGTGCATTTTACTCGCCATTTCATGCGCTTTCAGATGCCGCTTAGCCCAATACGCTATCTGAAATAGGAGCGACGTAAATTGAACAAATGTGATAGAATTTCTCTGAATTCTTAAATTAACCATAATATAAAATGATCTAATCGGGTCTCTGTTTGCCCTACCCTAGAAGTTTAATAGTGCATTTTACTGGCCATTTCATGCGCTTTGATATGCCGCTTAGCCCAATACGCTATCTGAAATAGGAGCGATGTAAATTGAACAAATGTGATGCAATTTCGCTGAATTCTTTTATTAACCATAATGTAAAATGATCTAATCGGGTCTCTGTTCGCCCTAGCCTAGAACTTTAATCGTGCATTTTATTCGACATTCCACGCGCTTTAAGATGCCGCCTACGCCAGTACGCTATCTGAAATAGGAGCGACGTAAATTGAACAAATGTGATAGAATTTTGCTGAATTCTTAAATTAACCATAATATAAAATGATCTAATCGTGTCTCTGATTGACCTATCATAGAATTTTAATAGTGCATTTTAGTCGCCATTTCATGCGCTTTGAGCTGCCGCTTAGCCCAATACGCTATCTGAAATAGGACCGACGTAAGTTGAACAAATGCGATAGAATTTCGCTGAATCCTTATATTAACCTTAATGTAAAATGATCTAATCGGGTCTTTGTTCGCCCTACCCTAGAAGTTTAATAGTGCATTTCACTCGTCATTTCATGCGCTTTGAGATGCCACTTAGCCGAATTAGCTATCTGAAATAGGAGCGACGTAAATTGAACAAATATGATAGAATTTCGCTGAATTCTTATATTAACCAAAATATAAAATGATCTAATCGGGTCTCTGATTGGCCTATTATAGAAGTTTAACCGTGCATTTTACTCGCCATTCCTCGCGTTTTGAGATGCCGCCTAGCCCAGTACGCTAGCTGAAATAGGAGCTACGTAAGTTGAACAAATGTGACAGAATTATGCTGAATTCTTATATTAACCGTAATATAAAATGATCTAATCGGGTCTCTGTTTGCGTTATCCTAGAAGTTTAATTGTGCATTTTACTCACCATTTCATGCGCTTTGAGATGCCGCTTAGCCCAATACGCTATCTGAAATAGGAGCGACGTATGTTGAACAAATGTGATATAATTACGCTGAATTCTTATATTCACCGTAATATAAAATGATCTAATCGGGTCTCTGTTTGCCTTACCCTAGAAGTTTAATAGTGCATTTTACTCGCCATTTCATGCGCTTTGAGATGCCGCTTAGCCCAATACGCTATCTGCAATAGGAGCGACGTAAATTGAACAAATGTGACAGAATTTCGCTGAATTCGTAAATTAACCATAATATAAAATGATCTAATCGGGTCTTTGTTCGCCCTACCCTAGAAGTTTAATAGTGCATTTCACTCGTCATTTCATGCGCGTTGAGATGCCGCTTAGCCCAATAAGCTATCTGAAATAGGAGCGACGTAAATTGAACAAATGTGATAGAATTTCGCTGAATTCTTATATTAACCCTAATATAAAATGATCTAATCGGGTCTCTGATTGCCCTATCATAGAAGTTTAGTAGTGCATTTTACTCGCCCTTCCGCGCACTTTAAGATGCCGCCTAGCCCAGTACGCTATCTGAAATAGGAGCGACGTATGTTGAACAAATGTGATTGAATTACGTTGAATTCTTATATTAACCGTAATATAAAATGATCTAATCGGGTCTCTGACTGCCCTATCATAGAAGTTTAACAGTGTATTTTACTCGCCATTCCTCATGTTTTAAGATGCCGCCTAGCCCAGTACGCTAGCTGAAATAGGAACGACGTAAATTGAAAAAATGTGATAGAATTTCGCTGAATTCTTATATTAACCAAAATATAAAATGATCTAATCGGCTCTCTGATTGCCCTATCATAGAAGTTTAATAGTGCATTTTACTCGCCATTGCTTTCGCTTTGAGATGCCGCTTAGCCCAATACGCTATCTGAAATATCAGCGACGTGAATTGAACAAATGTGATAGAATTTCGCTGAATTCTTATATTAACCATAATATAAAATGATCTAATCGAGTCTCTGATTGCCCTACCATAGATGTTTAACAGTGTATTTTACTCGCCATTCCTCGCGTTTTAAGATGCCGCCTAGCCCAGTCCGCTAGCTGAAATAGGAACGACGTAAATTGAACAAATGTGATAGAATTATGCTGAATTCTTATATTAACCGTAATATAAAATGATCTAATCGGGTCTCTGATTGCCCTATCATAGAAGTTTAACAGTGTATTTTACTCGCCATTCCTCGCGTTTTAAGATGCCGCCTAGCCCAGTACGCTAGCTGAAATAGGAGCGACGTAAATTGAACAAATGTGATAGAATTTCGCTGAATTCTTAAATTAACCATAATATAAAATGATCTAATCGGGTCTCTGTTTGCCCTACCCTAGAAGTTTAACAGTGCATTTTAGTCGCCATTCCACGCGCTTTAAGATGCCGCCTAACCCAGTACGCTATCTGAAATAGGAACGACGTAAATTGAATAAATGTGATAGAATTTTGCTGAATTCTTAAATTAACCATAATATGAAATGATCTAATCGGGTCTCTGATTGCCCTATCATAGTAGTTTAGTAGTGAATTTTACTCGCCATTCCACGCGCTTTAAGATGCCGCCTAGCCCAGTACGCTATCTGAAATAGGAGCGACGTAAATTGAACAAATGTGATAGAATTTTGCTGACTTCTTAAATTAATCATAATATAAAATGATCTAATCGGGTCTCTGTTTGCCCTACCCTAGAAGTTTAATAGTGCATTTTACTCGCCATTTCATGCGCTGTCAGATGCCGCATAGCCCAATACGCAATCTTTAATAGGAGCTACGTAAATTGAACAAATGTGATAGAATTTCGCTGAATTCTGATATTAACCAAAATATAAAATGATCTAATCGGGTCTCTGATTGCCCAATCATAGAAGTTTAGTAGTGCATTTTACTCGCCCTTCCACGCGCTTTAAGATGCCGCCTAGCCCAGTACGCTATCTGAAATAGGAGCGACGTAAGTTGAACAAATGTGATAGAATTACGCTGAATTCTTATATCAACCGTAATATAAAATGATCTAATCGGGTCTCTGATTGCCCTATCATAGAAGTTTAACAGTGTATTTTACTCGCCTTTCCTCGCGTTTTAAGATGCCGCCTAGCCCAGTACGCTAGCTGAAATAGGAACGACGTAAATTGAAAAAATGTGATAGAATTTCCCTGAATTCTTATATTAACCTTAATGTAAAATGATCTATTCGGGTCTCTGTTCGCCCTACCCTAGAAGTTTAATAGTGCATTTCACTCGTCACTTCATGCGCTTTGAGATGCAGCTTAGCCCAATACGCTATCTGAAATAGGAGCAACGTAAATTGAACAAATGTGATAGAATTTCGCTGAATTCTTATATTAACCAAAATATAAAATGATCTAATCGGGTCTCTGATTGCCCTATCATCGAAGTTTAGTAGTGCATTTTACTCGCCCTTCCACGCGCTTTAAGATGCCGCGTAGCCCAGTACGCTATCTGAAATAGGAGCGACGTAAGTTGAACAAATGTGAAAGTATTACGCTGAATTCTTATATTAACCGTAATATAAAATGATCTAATCGGGTCTCTGATTGCCCTATCATAGAAGTTTAACAGTGTATTTTACTCGCCATTCCTCGCGTTTTAAGATGCCGCCTAGCCCAGTACGCTAGCTGAAATAGGAGCGACGTAAATTGAACAAATGTGATAGAATTACGCTGAATTCTTATATTAACCGTAATATAAAATGATCTAATCGGGTCTCTGTTTGCCTTATCCTAGAAGTTTAATAGTGCATTTTACTCGCCATTTCTTGCGCTTTGAGATGCCGCTTAGCCCAGTACGCTATCTGAAATATCAGCGACGTAAATTGAACAAATGTGAGAGAATTTCGCTGAATACTTATATTAACCTTAATGTAAAATGTTCTAATCGGGTCCCTGTTCGCCCTACCCTAGAAGATTAATAGTGCATTTCACTCGTCATTTCATGCGCTTTGAGATGCCGCTTAGCCCAATAAGCTATCTGAAATAGGAGCGACGTAAATTGAACAAATGTGATAGAATTTCCCTGAATTCTTATATTAACCTTAATGTAAAATGATCTAATCGGGTCTCTGTTCGCCCTACCCTAGAAGTTTAATAGTGCCTTTCACTCGTCATTTCATGCGTTTTGAGATGCCGCTTAGCCCAATACGCTATCTGAAATAGGAGCGACGTAAGTTGAACAAATGTGATAGAATTTCGCTGAGTTCTTATATTAACCAAAATATAAAATGATCTAATCGGCTCTCTGATTGCCCTATCATAGAAGTTTGGTAGTGTATTTTACTCGCCATTCCTCGCGTTTTAAGATGCCGCATAGCCCAATACGCTATCTGAAATAGGAGCGACGTAAATTGAACAAACGTGATAGAATTTCCGTGAATTCTTATGTTAACCTTAACGTAAAATGATCTAATCGGGTCTCCGTTCGCCCTACCATAGAAGTTTAATACTGCATTTTACTCGCCATTCCACGCGCTTTAAGATGCCACCTAGCCCAGTACGCTATCTGAAATAGGAGCGACGTAAATTGAACAAATGTTATAGAATTTTGCTGAATTCTTAAATTAACTATAATATAAAATTATTGAATCGGGTCTTTGTTTGCCCTAGCCTAGAAGTTTAATAGTGCATTTTACTCGCCATTTCATGCGCTTTCAGATGCCGCTTAGGCCAATACGCTATCTGAAATAGGAGCGACGTAAATTGAACAAATGTGATAGAATTTTGCTGAATTCTTAAATTAACTATAATATAAAATGATCTAATCGGGTCACTGATTGCCCTATCATAGAAGTTTAATAGTGCATTTTACTAGACGTTCCGCGCGCTTTAAGATGGCGCCTAGCCCAGTACGCTGTATGAAATAGGAGCGACGTAAATTGAACAAATGTGATAGAATTTTGCTGAATTCTTAAATTAACCACAATATAAAATGATCTAATCGGGTCTCTGTTTGCCCTACCCTAGAAGTTTAATAGTGCATTTTACTCGTCATTTCATGCGCTTTGATATGCCGCTTAGCCCAATACGCTATCTGAAATAGGAGCGATGTAAATTGAACGAATGTGATAGAATTACGCTGAACTCTTATATTAACCGTAATATAAAATGATCTAATCAGGTCTCTGTTTGCCTTGTCCTGGAAGTGTAGTATTGCATTTTAGTCGCCATTTCATGCGATTTGAGATGCCGCATAGCCCAATACGCTATCTGAAATAGGAGCGACGTAAATTGAACAAATGTGATAGAATTTCTCTGAAATCTTATATTAAACAAAATATAAAATGATCTAATCGGGTCTCTGATTGCCCTATCATAAAAGCTTAGCAGTGCATTTTACTCGCCATTCCACGCGCCTCAAGATGCCGCCTAGCCCAGGACGCTATCTGGAATAGGAGCGACGTAAATTGAGAAAAATGTGATAGAATTTTGCTTAATTCTTAAGTTAACCATAATATAAAATGATCTAATCGGGTCTCTGATTGCCCTATCATAGAATTTTAATAGTGCATTTTACACGCCATTCCACCCGCTTTAAGATGCCGCCTAGCCCAGTACGCTATCTCAAATAGGAGCGACGGAAATTGAACAAATGTGATAGAATTTCGCTGAATTCTTTTATGAACCATAATGTAAAATGATCTAATCGGGTCTCTGTTCGCCCTAGCCTAGAAGTTTAATAGTGCATTTTACTCGTCATTTCATGCGCTTTGATATGCCGCTTAGCCCAATACGCTATCTGAAATAGGAGCGATGTAAATTGAACAAATGTGATGCAATTTCGCTGAATTCTTTTATTAACCATAATGTAAAATGATCTAATCGGGTCTCTGTTCGCCCTAGCCTAGAACTTTAATCGTGCATTTTATTCGCCATTCCACGCGCTTTAAGATGCCGCCTATGCCAGTACGCTATCTGAAATAGGAGCGACGTAAATTGAACAAATGCGAGAGAATTTTGCTGAATTCTTAAATTAACCACAATATAAAATGATTTAATCGTGTCTCTGATTGCCCTACCCTAGAAGTTTAATAGTGCATTTTACTCGTCATTTCATGCGCTTTTAGATGCCGCTTAGCCCAGGACGCTATCTGAAATAGGAACGACGTAAATTAAACAAATGTGATAGAATTTTGCTGAATTCTTAAATTAACCATAATATAAAATGATCTAATCGGGTCTCTGTTTGCCCTACCCTAGAAGTTTAACAGTGCATTTTACTCGTCATTTCATGCGCTTTGATATGCCGCTTAGCCCAATACGCTATCTGAAATAGGAGCGATGTAAATTGAACAAATGTGATGCAATTTCGCTGAATTCTTTTATTAACCATAATGTAAAATGATCTAATCGGGTCTCTGTTCGCCCTAGCCTAGAACTTTAATCGTGCATTTTATTCGCCATTCCACGCGCTTTAAGATGCCGCCTAGGCCAGTACGCTATCTGAAATAGGAGCGACGTAAATTGAACAAATGCGAGAGAATTTTGCTGAATTCTTAAATTAACCACAATATAAAATGATTTAATCGTGTCTCTGATTGCCCTACCCTAGAAGTTTAATAGTGCATTTTACTCGTCATTTCATGCGCTTTTAGATGCCGCTTAGCCCAGGACGCTATCTGAAATAGGAACGACGTAAATTAAACAAATGTGATAGAATTTTGCTGAATTCTTAAATTAACCATAATATAAAATGATCTAATCGGGTCTCTGATTGCCCTACCATAGAAGTTTAACTGTGTATTTTACTCGCCTTTCCTCGCGTTTTAAGATGCCGCCTAGCCCAGAACGCTAGCTGAAATAGGAACGACGTAAATTGAAAAAATGTGATGGAATTTCCCTGAATTCTTATATTAACCTTAATGTAAAATGATCTATTCGGGTCTGTGTTCGCCCTACGCTAGAAGCTTAATAGTGCCTTTCATTCGTAATTTCATGCGCTTTGAGATGCCGCTCAGCCCAATACGCTATCTGAAATAGGAGCAACGTAAATTGAACAAATGTGATAGAATTTCGCTGAATTCTTATATTAACCAAAATATAAAATGATCTAATCGGGTCTCTGATTGCCCTATCATAGAAGTTTAGTAGTGCATTTTACTCGCCTTTCCACGCGCTTTAAGATGCCGCCTAGCCCAGTACGCTATCTGAAATAGGAGCGACGTAAGTTGAACAAATGTGACAGAATTACGCTTAATTCTTATATTAACCATAATATAAAATGATCTAATCGGGTCTCTGTTTGCCCTGCCCTAGAAGTTTAATAGTGCATTTTACTCGCCATTTCTTGCGCTTTGAGATGCCGCTAAGCCCAATACGCTATCTGCAATAGGAGCGACGTAAATTGAACAAATGTGACAGAATTTCGCTGAATTCTTAAATTAACCATAATATAAAATGATCTAGTCGGGTCTCTGTTAGCCTTACCCTAGAAGTTTAATAGTGCATTTCACTCGCCATTTCATGCGCTTTGAGATGCCGCTTAGCCCAATACGCTATCTGCAATAGGAGCGACGTAGATTGAACAAATGTGATAGAATTTCGCTGAATCCTTATATTAACCTTAATGTAAAATGATCTAATCGGGTCTTTGTTCGCCCTACCCTAGAAGTTTAATAGTGCATTTCACTCGTCATTTCATGCGTTTTGAGATGCCGCTTAGCCGAATTAGCTATCTGAAATAGGAGCGACGTAAATTGAACAAATATGATAGAATTTCGCTGAAATCTTATATTAACCAAAATATAAAATGATCTAATCGGGTCTCTGATTGGCCTATTATAGAAGTTTAACCGTGCATTTTACTCGCCATTCCTCGCGTTTTAAGATGCCGCCTAGCCCATTACGCTAGCTGAAATAGGAGCTACGTAAGTTGAACAAATGTGGCAGAATTACGCTGAATTCTTATATTTACCGTAATATAAAATGATCTAATCGGGTCTCTGTTTGCGTTATCCTAGAAGTTTAATTGTGCATTTTACTCGCCATTTCATGCGCTTTGAGATGCCGCTTAGCCCAATACGCTATCTGAAATAGGAGCGACGTATGTTGAACAAATGTGATATAATTACGCTGAATTCTTATATTCACCGTAATATAAAATGATCTAATCGGGTCTCTGTTTGCCTTATCCTAGAAGTTTAATAGTGCATTTTACTCGCCGTTTCATGCGCTTTGAGATGCCGCTTAGCCCAATACGCTATCTGCAATAGGAGCGACGTAAATTGAACAAATGTGACAGAATTTCGCTGAATTCTTAAATTAACCATAATATAAAATGATCTAATCGGGTCTCTGTTTGCCCTACCCTAGAAGTTTAATAGTGCATTTTACTCGCCATTTCTTGCGCTTTGAGAAGCCGCTTAGCCCAATACGCTATATCAAATATCAGCGACGTGAATTGAACAAATGTGAGAGAATCTCGCTGAATACTTATATTAACCTTAATGTAAAATGATCTAATCGGGTCTCTGTTCGCCCTAGCGTAGAAGCTTAATTGTGCATTTTATTCGTCATTTCATGCGCTTTGAGATGCCGCTTAGCCCAATACGCTATCTGAAATAGGAGCGACGTAAGTTGAACAAATGTGATAGAATTTCGCTGAATTCTTTTATTAACCATAATGTAAAATGATCTATTCGGGTCTCTGTTTGCCCTATCATAGAATTTTAATAGTGCATTTTACACGCCATTCCACCCGCTTTAAGATGCCGCCTAGGCCAGTACGCTATCTGAAATAGGAGCGACGTAAATTGAACAAATGTGATAGAATTTCGCTGAATTCTTATATTAACCAAAATATAAAATGATCTAATCGGTTCTCTGATTGCCCTGCCCCAGAAGTTTAATAGTGCATTTTACTCGCCATTTCTTGCGCTTTGAGATGCCGCTAAGCCCAATACGCTATCTGCAATAGGAGCGACGTAAATTGAACAAATGTGATAGAATTTCGCTGATTTCTTATATTAACCATAATATAAAATGATCTAATCGGGTCTCTGATTGCCCTACCCTAGAAGTTTAATTGTGCATTTTACTCGCCATTTCATGCGCTTTGAGATGACGCTTAGCCCAATACGCTATCTGCAATAGGAGCGACGTAAATTGAACAAATGTGATAGAATTTCGCTGCATTCTTAAATTAACCATAATATAATATGATCTAATCGGGTCTCTGTTTGCATTACCCTAGAAGTTTAATAGTGCATTTTACTCGGCATTTCTTGCGCTTTGAGATGCCGCTTAGCCCAATACGCTATCTGAAATATCAGCGACGTGAATTGAACAAATGTGAGAGAATCTCGCTGAATTCTTATATTAACCATAATGAAAAATGATCTAATCGGGTCTCTGTCCGCCCTACTCTAGAAGATTAATAGTGCATTTCACTCGTCATTTCATGCGCTTTGAGATGCCGCTTAGCCCAATAAGCTATCTGAAATAGGAGCGACGTAATTTGAACAAATGTGAGAGAATTTCGCTGAATTCTTAAATGAACCATAATATGAAATGATCTAATCGGGTCTCTGTTTGCCCTAACCTAGAAGTTTAACAGTGCATTTTACTCGCCATTTCATGCGGTTTGAGATGCCGCTTAGCCCAATACGCCATCTGAAATAGGAGCGACGAAAATTGAACAAATGTGATAGAATTTCGCTGAATTCTTATATTAATCTTAATGTAAAATGATCTAATCGGTTCTCTGTTCGCCCTACCCTAGAAGTTTAATAGTGCCTTTCACTTGTCATTTCATGCGCTTCGAGATGCCGCCTTGCCCAATACGCTATCTGAAATAGGAGCGACGTAAATTGAACAAATGTGATAGAATTTCGCTGAATTCTTATATTAACCAAAATATAAAATGATCTAATCGGCTCTCTGATTGCCCTATCATAGAAGTTTAGTTGTGTATTTTACTCGCCCTTCCACGCGCTTTAAGATGCCGCCAAGCCTAGTACGCTATCTGAAATAGGAGCGACGTAAGTTGAACAAATGTGATAGAATTACGCTGAATTCTTATATTAACCGTAATATAAAATGATCTAATCGGGTCTCTGTTTGCCTTAACCTAGAAGTTTAATTGTGCATTTTACTCGGCATTTCATGCGAGTTGAGATGCCGCTTAGCCCAATACGCTATCTGAAATAGGAGCGATGTAAATTGATCAAATGTGATAGAATTTCGCTGAATTCTTTAATTAACCATAATGTAAAATGATCTAATCGGGTCTCTGTTCGCCCTAGCGTAGAAGCTTAATTGTGCATTTTATTCGTCATTTCATGCGCTTTGAGATGCCGCTTAGCCCAATACGCTATCTGAAATAGGAGCGACGTAAATTGAACAAATGTGATAGAATTTCGCTGAATTCTTATATTAACCAAAATATAAAATGATCTAATCGGGTCTCTGTTTGCCCAACCCTACAAGTTTAATAGTGCATTTTACTCGCCATTTCTTGCGCTTTGAGATGCCGCTTAGCCCAATACGCTATCTGAAATAGGAGCGACGTAAATTGCACAAATGTGATAGAATTTCGCTGAATTCTTATATTAACCTTAATGTAAAATGATCTAATCGGGTCTTTGTTCGCCCTACCCTAGAAGTTTAATAGTGCATTTCACTCGTCATTTCATGCGCGTTGAGATGCCGCTTAGAACAATAAGCTATCTGAAATAGGAGCGACGTAAATTGAACAAATGTGATAGAATTTCGCTGAATTCTTATATTAACCAAAATATAAAATGATCTAATCGGGTCTCTGATTGCCCTATCATAGAAGTTTAGTAGTGCATTTTACTCGCCATTCCACGCGCTTTAAGATGCCGCCTAGCCCAGTACGCTGTCTGACATAGGAGCGACGTAAATTGAACAAATGTGATAGAATTTCGCTGAATTCTTAAATTAACCATAATATAAAATGATTTAATCGGGTCTTTGTTTGCCCTACCCTAGAAGTTTAATAATGCATTTTACTCGCCATGTCATGCGGTTTCAGATGCCGCTTAGCCCAATACGCTATCTGAAGTAGGAGCGACGTAAATTGAACAAATGTGATAGAATTTCGCTGAATTCTTATATTAACCAAAATATAAAATGATCTAATCGGGTCTCTGATTGCCCTACCATAGAAGTTTAACTGTGTATTTTACTCGCCTTTCCTCGCGTTTTAAGATGCCGCCTAATCCAGTACGCTAGCTGAAATAGGAACGACGTAAATTGAACAAATGTGATAGAATTACGCTGAATTCTTATATTAACCGTAATATAAAATGATCTAATCGGGTCTCTGTTTACCTTATCCTAGAAGTTTAATAGTGCATTTTACTCGCCATTTCATGCGCATTGAGATGCCGCTTAGCCCAATAAGCAATCTGAAATAGGAGCGACGTAAATTGAAGAAATGTGATAGAGTTTCGCTGAACTCATAAATTTACCATAATATAAAATGATCTTATCGGGTCTCTGTTTTCCCTACCCTAGAAGTTTAATAGTGCATTTTACTCGCCATTTCTTGCGCTTTGAGATGCCGCTTAGCCCAATACGCTATCTGAAATATCAGCGACGTAAATTGAACAAATGTGAGAGAATTTCGCTGTATACTTATATTAACCTTAATGTAAAATGTTCTAATCGGGTCTCTGTTCGCCCTACCCTAGTAGATTAGTAGTGCATTTCACTCGTCATTTCATGCGCTTTGAGATGCCGCTTAGCCCAATACGCTATCTGAAATAGGAGCGACGTAAATTGAGCAAATGTGATAGAATTACGCTGAATTCTTATATTAACCTTAATATAAAATGATCTAATCGGGTCTCTGTTTGCCTTACCCTAGAAGTTTAATAGTGCATTCCACTCGTCATTTCATGCGCTTTGAGATGCCGCTTAGCCCAATACGCTATCTGCAATAGGAGCGACGTAAATTGAACAAATGTGATAGAATTACGCTGAATTCTTATATTAACCAAAACATAAAATGATCTAATCGGGTCTCTGATTGCCCTATCATAGAAGTTTAATAGTGAATTTTACTCGCCATTCCACGCGCTTTAAGATGCCGCCTAGCCCAGTACGCTATCTGAAATAGGAACGACGTAAATTGAACAAATGTGATAGAATTTCGCTGAATTCTTATATTAACCAAAATATAAAATGATCTAATCGGGTCTCTTTTTGCCCTACCCTAGAAGTTTAATAGTGCATTTTACTCGTCATTTCATGCGCTTTGAGATGCCGCTTAGGCCAATACGCTATCTGAAATAGGAGCGATGTAAATTGAACAAATGTGATAGAATTTCGCTGAATTCTTTTATTAACCATAATGTTAAATGATCTAATCGGGTCTCTGTTCGCCCTAGCGTAGAAGCTTAATAGTGCATTTTATTCGTCATTTCATGCTCTTTGAGATGCCGCTTAGCCCAGGACGCTATCTGAAATAGGAGCTACGTAAGTTGAACAAATGTGATAGAATGTCGCTGAATTCTTATATTAACCAAAACATAAAATGATGTAATCGGTTCTCTGATTGCCCTATCATAGACGTTTAATAGTGCATTTTACTCGCCATTCCACGCGCTTTAAGATGCCGCCTAGCCCCGGACGCGATCTGAAATAGGAGCTACGTAAGTTGAACAAATGTGACAGAGTTACGCTGAATTCTTATATTAACCGCAATATAAAATGATCTAATCGGGTCTCTGTTTGCCTTATCCTAGAAGTTTAATAGTGCATTTTACTCGCCATTTCATGCGCTTTGAGATGCCGCTTAGCCCAAAACGCTATCTGAAATAAGAGCGACGTAAATTGAACAAATGTGATAGAATTTTGCAGAATTCTTAAATTAAGCATAATATAAAATGATCTAATCGGGTCTCTGATTGCCCTACACTAGAAGTTTAATAGCGCATTTTACTCGCCATTTCATGTGCTGTGAGATGCCGCTTAGCCCAATACGCTATCTGAAATAGGAGCGACGTAAATTAAACAAATGTGATAGAATTTCCCTGAATTCTTACATTAACCAAAATATAAAATGATCTAATCGGGTCTCTGATTGCCCTATCATAGAAGTTTAGTAGTGCATTTTACTCGCCCTTCCACGCGCTTTGAGATGCCGCCTAGCCCAGTACGCTATCTGAAATAGGAGCGACGTAAGTTGAACAAATGTGATAGAATTACGCTGAATTAATATATTAACCTTAATGTAAAATGTTCTAATCGGGTCCCTGTTCGCCCTACCCTAGAAGATTAATAGTGCATTTCACTCGTCATTTCATGCGCTTTGAGATCCCGCTTAGCCCAATAAGCTATCTGAAATAGGAGCGACGTAAATTGAACAAATGTGATAGAATTTCCCTGAATTCTTATATTAACCTTAATGTAAAATGATCTAATCGGGTCTCTGTTCGCCCTACCCTAGAAGTTTAATAGTGCCTTTCACTCGTCATTTCATGCGTTTTGAGATGCCGCTTAGCCCAATACGCTATCTGAAATAGGAGCGACGTAAATTGAACAAATGTGATAGAATTTCGCTGAGTTCTTATATTAACCAAAATATAAAATGATCTAATCGGCTCTCTGATTGCCCTATCATAGAAGTTTGGTAGTGTATTTTACTCGCCATTCCTCGCGTTTTAAGATGCCGCATAGCCCAATACGCTATCTGAAATAGGAGCGACGTAAATTGAACAAACGTGATAGAATTTCCGTGAATTCTTATGTTAACCTTAACGTAAAATGATCTAATCGGGTCTCCGTTCGCCCTACCATAGAAGTTTAATACTGCATTTTACTCGCCATTCCACGCGCTTTAAGATGCCACCTAGCCCAGTACGCTATCTGAAATAGGAGCGACGTAAATTGAACAAATGTTATAGAATTTTGCTGAATTCTTAAATTAACTATAATATAAAATGATTGAATCGGGTCTTTGTTTGCCCTAGCCTAGAAGTTTAATAGTGCATTTTACTCGCCATTTCATGCGCTTTCAGATGCCGCATTGGCCAATACGCTATCTGAAATAGGAGCGACGTAAATTGAACAAATGTGATAGAATTTCTCTGAATTCTTAAATTAACCATAATATAAAATGATCTAATCGGGTCTCTGTTTGCCCTACCCTAGAAGTTTAATAGTGCATTTTACTGGCCATTTCATGCGCTTTGATATGCCGCTTAGCCCAATACGCTATCTGAAATAGGAGCGATGTAAATTGAACAAATGTGATGCAATTTCGCTGAATTCTTTTATTAACCATAATGTAAAATGATCTAATCGGGTCTCTGTTCGCCCTAGCCTAGAACTTTAATCGTGCATTTTATTCGACATTCCACGCGCTTTAAGATGCCGCCTACGCCAGTACGCTATCTGAAATAGGAGCGACGTAAATTGAACAAATGTGATAGAATTTCGCTGAATTCTTAAATTAACCATAATATAAAATGATCTAATCGTGTCTCTGATTGACCTATCATAGAAGTTTAATAGTGCATTTTAGTCGCCATTTCATGCGCTTTGAGCTGCCGCTTAGCCCAATACGCTATCTGAAATAGGACCGACGTAAGTTGAACAAATGCGATAGAATTTCGCTGAATCCTTATATTAACCTTAATGTAAAATGATCTAATCGGGTCTTTGTTCGCCCTACCCTAGAAGTTTAATAGTGCATTTCACTCGTCATTTCATGCGCTTTGAGATGCCACTTAGCCGAATTAGCTATCTGAAATAGGAGCGACGTAAATTGAACAAATATGATAGAATTTCGCTGAATTCTTATATTAACCAAAATATAAAATGATCTAATCGGGTCTCTGATTGGCCTATTATAGAAGTTTAACCGTGCATTTTACTCGCCATTCCTCGCGTTTTAAGATGCCGCCTAGCCCATTACGCTAGCTGAAATAGGAGCTACGTAAGTTGAACAAATGTGACAGAATTACGCTGAATTCTTATATTTACCGTAATATAAAATGATCTAATCGGGTCTCTGTTTGCGTTATCCTAGAAGTTTAATTGTGCATTTTACTCACCATTTCATGCGCTTTGAGATGCCGCTTAGCCCAATACGCTATCTGAAATAGGAGCGACGTATGTTGAACAAATGTGATATAATTACGCTGAATTCTTATATTCACCGTAATATAAAATGATCTAATCGGGTCTCTGTTTGCCTTACCCTAGAAGTTTAATAGTGCATTTTACTCGCCATTTCATGCGCTTTGAGATGCCGCTTAGCCCAATACGCTATCTGCAATAGGAGCGACGTAAATTGAACAAATGTGACAGAATTTCGCTGAATTCGTAAATTAACCATAATATAAAATGATCTAATCGGGTCTTTGTTCGCCCTACCCTAGAAGTTTAATAGTGCATTTCACTCGTCATTTCATGCGCGTTGAGATGCCGCTTAGCCCAATAAGCTATCTGAAATAGGAGCGACGTAAATTGAACAAATGTGATAGAATTTCGCTGAATTCTTATATTAACCCTAATATAAAATGATCTAATCGGGTCTCTGATTGCCCTATCATAGAAGTTTAGTAGTGCATTTTACTCGCCCTTCCGCGCACTTTAAGATGCCGCCTAGCCCAGTACGCTATCTGAAATAGGAGCGACGTATGTTGAACAAATGTGATTGAATTACGTTGAATTCTTATATTAACCGTAATATAAAATGATCTAATCGGGTCTCTGACTGCCCTATCATAGAAGTTTAACAGTGTATTTTACTCGCCATTCCTCATGTTTTAAGATGCCGCCTAGCCCAGTACGCTAGCTGAAATAGGAACGACGTAAATTGAAAAAATGTGATAGAATTTCGCTGAATTCTTATATTAACCAAAATATAAAATGATCTAATCGGCTCTCTGATTGCCCTATCATAGAAGTTTAATAGTGCATTTTACTCGCCATTGCTTTCGCTTTGAGATGCCGCTTAGCCCAATACGCTATCTGAAATATCAGCGACGTGAATTGAACAAATGTGATAGAATTTCGCTGAATTCTTATATTAACCATAATATAAAATGATCTAATCGAGTCTCTGATTGCCCTACCATAGATGTTTAACAGTGTATTTTACTCGCCATTCCTCGCGTTTTAAGATGCCGCCTAGCCCAGTCCGCTAGCTGAAATAGGAACGACGTAAATTGAACAAATGTGATAGAATTATGCTGAATTCTTATATTAACCGTAATATAAAATGATCTAATCGGGTCTCTGATTGCCCTATCATAGAAGTTTAACAGTGTATTTTACTCGCCATTCCTCGCGTTTTAAGATGCCGCCTAGCCCAGTACGCTAGCTGAAATAGGAGTGACGTAAATTGAACAAATGTGATAGAATTTCGCTGAATTCTTAAATTAACCATAATATAAAATGATCTAATCGGGTCTCTGTTTGCCCTACCCTAGAAGTTTAACAGTGCATTTTAGTCGCCATTCCACGCGCTTTAAGATGCCGCCTAACCCAGTACGCTATCTGAAATAGGAACGACGTAAATTGAATAAATGTGATAGAATTTTGCTGAATTCTTAAATTAACCATAATATGAAATGATCTAATCGGGTCTCTGATTGCCCTATCATAGTAGTTTAGTAGTGAATTTTACTCGCCATTCCACGCGCTTTAAGATGCCGCCTAGCCCAGTACGCTATCTGAAATAGGAGCGACGTAAATTGAACAAATGTGATAGAATTTTGCTGACTTCTTAAATTAATCATAATATAAAATGATCTAATCGGGTCTCTGTTTGCCCTACCCTAGAAGTTTAATAGTGCATTTTACTCGCCATTTCATGCGCTGTCAGATGCCGCATAGCCCAATACGCAATCTTTAATAGGAGCTACGTAAATTGAACAAATGTGATAGAATTTCGCTGAATTCTGATATTAACCAAAATATAAAATGATCTAATCGGGTCTCTGATTGCCCAATCATAGAAGTTTAGTAGTGCATTTTACTCGCCCTTCCACGCGCTTTAAGATGCCGCCTAGCCCAGTACGCTATCTGAAATAGGAGCGACGTAAGTTGAACAAATGTGATAGAATTACGCTGAATTCTTATATCAACCGTAATATAAAATGATCTAATCGGGTCTCTGATTGCCCTATCATAGAAGTTTAACAGTGTATTTTACTCGCCTTTCCTCGCGTTTTAAGATGCCGCCTAGCCCAGTACGCTAGCTGAAATAGGAACGACGTAAATTGAAAAAATGTGATAGAATTTCCCTGAATTCTTATATTAACCTTAATGTAAAATGATCTATTCGGGTCTCTGTTCGCCCTACCCTAGAAGTTTAATAGTGCATTTCACTCGTCACTTCATGCGCTTTGAGATGCAGCTTAGCCCAATACGCTATCTGAAATAGGAGCAACGTAAATTGAACAAATGTGATAGAATTTCGCTGAATTCTTATATTAACCAAAATATAAAATGATCTAATCGGGTCTCTGATTGCCCTATCATAGAAGTTTAGTAGTGCATTTTACTCGCCCTTCCACGCGCTTTAAGATGCCGCGTAGCCCAGTACGCTATCTGAAATAGGAGCGACGTAAGTTGAACAAATGTGAAAGTATTACGCTGAATTCTTATATTAACCGTAATATAAAATGATCTAATCGGGTCTCTGATTGCCCTATCATAGAAGTTTAACAGTGTATTTTACTCGCCATTCCTCGCGTTTTAAGATGCCGCCTAGCCCAGTACGCTAGCTGAAATAGGAGCGACGTAAATTGAACAAATGTGATAGAATTACGCTGAATTCTTATATTAACCGTAATATAAAATGATCTAATCGGGTCTCTGTTTGCCTTATCCTAGAAGTTTAATAGTGCATTTTACTCGCCATTTCTTGCGCTTTGAGATGCCGCTTAGCCCAGTACGCTATCTGAAATATCAGCGACGTAAATTGAACAAATGTGAGAGAATTTCGCTGAATACTTATATTAACCTTAATGTAAAATGTTCTAATCGGGTCCCTGTTCGCCCTACCCTAGAAGATTAATAGTGCATTTCACTCGTCATTTCATGCGCTTTGAGATGCCGCTTAGCCCAATAAGCTATCTGAAATAGGAGCGACGTAAATTGAACAAATGTGATAGAATTTCCCTGAATTCTTATATTAACCTTAATGTAAAATGATCTAATCGGGTCTCTGTTCGCCCTACCCCTAGAAGTTTAATAGTGCCTTTCACTCGTCATTTCATGCGTTTTGAGATGCCGCTTAGCCCAATACGCTATCTGAAATAGGAGCGACGTAAATTGAACAAATGTGATAGAATTTCGCTGAGTTCTTATATTAACCAAAATATAAAATGATCTAATCGGCTCTCTGATTGCCCTATCATAGAAGTTTGGTAGTGTATTTTACTCGCCATTCCTCGCGTTTTAAGATGCCGCATAGCCCAATACGCTATCTGAAATAGGAGCGACGTAAATTGAACAAACGTGATAGAATTTCCGTGAATTCTTATGTTAACCTTAACGTAAATGATCTAATCGGGTCTCCGTTCGCCCTACCATAGAAGTTTAATACTGCATTTTACTCGCCATTCCACGCGCTTTAAGATGCCACCTAGCCCAGTACGCTATCTGAAATAGGAGCGACGTAAATTGAACAAATGTTATAGAATTTTGCTGAATTCTTAAATTAACTATAATATAAAATTATTGAATCGGGTCTTTGTTTGCCCTAGCCTAGAAGTTTAATAGTGCATTTTACTCGCCATTTCATGCGCTTTCAGATGCCGCTTAGGCCAATACGCTATCTGAAATAGGAGCGACGTAAATTGAACAAATGTGATAGAATTTTGCTGAATTCTTAAATTAACTATAATATAAAATGATCTAATCGGGTCACTGATTGCCCTATCATAGAAGTTTAATAGTGCATTTTACTAGACGTTCCGCGCGCTTTAAGATGGCGCCTAGCCCAGTACGCTATATGAAATAGGAGCGACGTAAATTGAACAAATGTGATAGAATTTTGCTGAATTCTTAAATTAACCACAATATAAAATGATCTAATCGGGTCTCTGTTTGCCCTACCCTAGAAGTTTAATAGTGCATTTTACTCGTCATTTCATGCGCTTTGATATGCCGCTTAGCCCAATACGCTATCTGAAATAGGAGCGATGTAAATTGAACGAATGTGATAGAATTACGCTGAACTCTTATATTAACCGTAATATAAAATGATCTAATCAGGTCTCTGTTTGCCTTGTCCTGGAAGTGTAGTATTGCATTTTAGTCGCCATTTCATGCGATTTGAGATGCCGCATAGCCCAATACGCTATCTGAAATAGGAGCGACGTAAATTGAACAAATGTGATAGAATTTCTCTGAAATCTTATATTAAACAAAATATAAAATGATCTAATCGGGTCTCTGATTGCCCTATCATAAAAGCTTAGCAGTGCATTTTACTCGCCATTCCACGCGCCTCAAGATGCCGCCTAGCCCAGGACGCTATCTGGAATAGGAGCGACGTAAATTGAGAAAAATGTGATAGAATTTTGCTTAATTCTTAAGTTAACCATAATATAAAATGATCTAATCGGGTCTCTGATTGCCCTATCATAGAATTTTAATAGTGCATTTTACACGCCATTCCACCCGCTTTAAGATGCCGCCTAGCCCAGTACGCTATCTGAAATAGGAGCGACGGAAATTGAACAAATGTGATAGAATTTCGCTGAATTCTTTTATGAACCATAATGTAAAATGATCTAATCGGGTCTCTGTTCGCCCTAGCCTAGAAGTTTAATAGTGCATTTTACTCGTCATTTCATGCGCTTTGATATGCCGCTTAGCCCAATACGCTATCTGAAATAGGAGCGATGTAAATTGAACAAATGTGATGCAATTTCGCTGAATTCTTTTATTAACCATAATGTAAAATGATCTAATCGGGTCTCTGTTCGCCCTAGCCTAGAACTTTAATCGTGCATTTTATTCGCCATTCCACGCGCTTTAAGATGCCGCCTATGCCAGTACGCTATCTGAAATAGGAGCGACGTAAATTGAACAAATGCGAGAGAATTTTGCTGAATTCTTAAATTAACCACAATATAAAATGATTTAATCGTGTCTCTGATTGCCCTACCCTAGAAGTTTAATAGTGCATTTTACTCGTCATTTCATGCGCTTTTAGATGCCGCTTAGCCCAGGACGCTATCTGAAATAGGAACGACGTAAATTAAACAAATGTGATAGAATTTTGCTGAATTCTTAAATTAACCATAATATAAAATGATCTAATCGGGTCTCTGTTTGCCCTACCCTAGAAGTTTAACAGTGCATTTTACTCGTCATTTCATGCGCTTTGATATGCCGCTTAGCCCAATACGCTATCTGAAATAGGAGCGATGTAAATTGAACAAATGTGATGCAATTTCGCTGAATTCTTTTATTAACCATAATGTAAAATGATCTAATCGGGTCTCTGTTCGCCCTAGCCTAGAACTTTAATCGTGCATTTTATTCGCCATTCCACGCGCTTTAAGATGCCGCCTAGGCCAGTACGCTATCTGAAATAGGAGCGACGTAAATTGAACAAATGCGAGAGAATTTTGCTGAATTCTTAAATTAACCACAATATAAAATGATTTAATCGTGTCTCTGATTGCCCTACCCTAGAAGTTTAATAGTGCATTTTACTCGTCATTTCATGCGCTTTTAGATGCCGCTTAGCCCAGGACGCTATCTGAAATAGGAACGACGTAAATTAAACAAATGTGATAGAATTTTGCTGAATTCTTAAATTAACCATAATATAAAATGATCTAATCGGGTCTCTGATTGCCCTACCATAGAAGTTTAACTGTGTATTTTACTCGCCTTTCCTCGCGTTTTAAGATGCCGCCTAGCCCAGAACGCTAGCTGAAATAGGAACGACGTAAATTGAAAAAATGTGATGGAATTTCCCTGAATTCTTATATTAACCTTAATGTAAAATGATCTATTCGGGTCTGTGTTCGCCCTACGCTAGAAGCTTAATAGTGCCTTTCATTCGTAATTTCATGCGCTTTGAGATGCCGCTCAGCCCAATACGCTATCTGAAATAGGAGCAACGTAAATTGAACAAATGTGATAGAATTTCGCTGAATTCTTATATTAACCAAAATATAAAATGATCTAATCGGGTCTCTGATTGCCCTATCATAGAAGTTTAGTAGTGCATTTTACTCGCCTTTCCACGCGCTTTAAGATGCCGCCTAGCCCAGTACGCTATCTGAAATAGGAGCGACGTAAGTTGAACAAATGTGACAGAATTACGCTTAATTCTTATATTAACCATAATATAAAATGATCTAATCGGGTCTCTGTTAGCCTTACCCTAGAAGTTTAATAGTGCATTTCACTCGCCATTTCATGCGCTTTGAGATGCCGCTTAGCCCAATACGCTATCTGCAATAGGAGCGACGTAGATTGAACAAATGTGATAGAATTTCGCTGAATCCTTATATTAACCTTAATGTAAAATGATCTAATCGGGTCTTTGTTCGCCCTACCCTAGAAGTTTAATAGTGCATTTCACTCGTCATTTCATGCGTTTTGAGATGCCGCTTAGCCGAATTAGCTATCTGAAATAGGAGCGACGTAAATTGAACAAATATGATAGAATTTCGCTGAAATCTTATATTAACCAAAATATAAAATGATCTAATCGGGTCTCTGATTGGCCTATTATAGAAGTTTAACCGTGCATTTTACTCGCCATTCCTCGCGTTTTAAGATGCCGCCTAGCCCATTACGCTAGCTGAAATAGGAGCTACGTAAGTTGAACAAATGTGGCAGAATTACGCTGAATTCTTATATTTACCGTAATATAAAATGATCTAATCGGGTCTCTGTTTGCGTTATCCTAGAAGTTTAATTGTGCATTTTACTCGCCATTTCATGCGCTTTGAGATGCCGCTTAGCCCAATACGCTATCTGAAATAGGAGCGACGTATGTTGAACAAATGTGATATAATTACGCTGAATTCTTATATTCACCGTAATATAAAATGATCTAATCGGGTCTCTGTTTGCCTTACCCTAGAAGTTTAATAGTGCATTTTACTCGCCGTTTCATGCGCTTTGAGATGCCGCTTAGCCCAATACGCTATCTGCAATAGGAGCGACGTAAATTGAACAAATGTGACAGAATTTCGCTGAATTCTTAAATTAACCATAATATAAAATGATCTAATCGGGTCTCTGTTTGCCCTACCCTAGAAGTTTAATAGTGCATTTTACTCGCCATTTCTTGCGCTTTGAGAAGCCGCTTAGCCCAATACGCTATATCAAATATCAGCGACGTGAATTGAACAAATGTGAGAGAATCTCGCTGAATACTTATATTAACCTTAATGTAAAATGATCTAATCGGGTCTCTGTTCGCCCTAGCGTAGAAGCTTAATTGTGCATTTTATTCGTCATTTCATGCGCTTTGAGATGCCGCTTAGCCCAATACGCTATCTGAAATAGGAGCGACGTAAGTTGAACAAATGTGATAGAATTTCGCTGAATTCTTTTATTAACCATAATGTAAAATGATCTATTCGGGTCTCTGTTTGCCCTATCATAGAATTTTAATAGTGCATTTTACACGCCATTCCACCCGCTTTAAGATGCCGCCTAGGCCAGTACGCTATCTGAAATAGGAGCGACGTAAATTGAACAAATGTGATAGAATTTCGCTGAATTCTTATATTAACCAAAATATAAAATGATCTAATCGGTTCTCTGATTGCCCTGCCCCAGAAGTTTAATAGTGCATTTTACTCGCCATTTCTTGCGCTTTGAGATGCCGCTAAGCCCAATACGCTATCTGCAATAGGAGCGACGTAAATTGAACAAATGTGATAGAATTTCGCTGATTTCTTATATTAACCATAATATAAAATGATCTAATCGGGTCTCTGATTGCCCTACCCTAGAAGTTTAATTGTGCATTTTACTCGCCATTTCATGCGCTTTGAGATGACGCTTAGCCCAATACGCTATCTGCAATAGGAGCGACGTAAATTGAACAAATGTGATAGAATTTCGCTGCATTCTTAAATTAACCATAATATAATATGATCTAATCGGGTCTCTGTTTGCATTACCCTAGAAGTTTAATAGTGCATTTTACTCGGCATTTCTTGCGCTTTGAGATGCCGCTTAGCCCAATACGCTATCTGAAATATCAGCGACGTGAATTGAACAAATGTGAGAGAATCTCGCTGAATTCTTATATTAACCATAATGTAAAATGATCTAATCGGGTCTCTGTTCGCCCTACTCTAGAAGATTAATAGTGCATTTCACTCGTCATTTCATGCGCTTTGAGATGCCGCTTAGCCCAATAAGCTATCTGAAATAGGAGCGACGTAATTTGAACAAATGTGAGAGAATTTCGCTGAATTCTTAAATGAACCATAATATGAAATGATCTAATCGGGTCTCTGTTTGCCCTAACCTAGAAGTTTAACAGTGCATTTTACTCGCCATTTCATGCGGTTTGAGATGCCGCTTAGCCCAATACGCCATCTGAAATAGGAGCGACGAAAATTGAACAAATGTGATAGAATTTCGCTGAATTCTTATATTAATCTTAATGTAAAATGATCTAATCGGTTCTCTGTTCGCCCTACCCTAGAAGTTTAATAGTGCCTTTCACTTGTCATTTCATGCGCTTCGAGATGCCGCCTTGCCCAATACGCTATCTGAAATAGGAGCGACGTAAATTGAACAAATGTGATAGAATTTCGCTGAATTCTTATATTAACCAAAATATAAAATGATCTAATCGGCTCTCTGATTGCCCTATCATAGAAGTTTAGTTGTGTATTTTACTCGCCCTTCCACGCGCTTTAAGATGCCGCCAAGCCCAGTACGCTATCTGAAATAGGAGCGACGTAAGTTGAACAAATGTGATAGAATTACGCTGAATTCTTATATTAACCGTAATATAAAATGATCTAATCGGGTCTCTGTTTGCCTTAACCTAGAAGTTTAATTGTGCATTTTACTCGGCATTTCATGCGAGTTGAGATGCCGCTTAGCCCAATACGCTATCTGAAATAGGAGCGATGTAAATTGATCAAATGTGATAGAATTTCGCTGAATTCTTTAATTAACCATAATGTAAAATGATCTAATCGGGTCTCTGTTCGCCCTAGCGTAGAAGCTTAATTGTGCATTTTATTCGTCATTTCATGCGCTTTGAGATGCCGCTTAGCCCAATACGCTATCTGAAATAGGAGCGACGTAAATTGAACAAATGTGATAGAATTTCGCTGAATTCTTATATTAACCAAAATATAAAATGATCTAATCGGGTCTCTGTTTGCCCAACCCTACAAGTTTAATAGTGCATTTTACTCGCCATTTCTTGCGCTTTGAGATGCCGCTTAGCCCAATACGCTATCTGAAATAGGAGCGACGTAAATTGCACAAATGTGATAGAATTTCGCTGAATTCTTATATTAACCTTAATGTAAAATGATCTAATCGGGTCTTTGTTCGCCCTACCCTAGAAGTTTAATAGTGCATTTCACTCGTCATTTCATGCGCGTTGAGATGCCGCTTAGAACAATAAGCTATCTGAAATAGGAGCGACGTAAATTGAACAAATGTGATAGAATTTCGCTGAATTCTTATATTAACCAAAATATAAAATGATCTAATCGGGTCTCTGATTGCCCTATCATAGAAGTTTAGTAGTGCATTTTACTCGCCATTCCACGCGCTTTAAGATGCCGCCTAGCCCAGTACGCTGTCTGACATAGGAGCGACGTAAATTGAACAAATGTGATAGAATTTCGCTGAATTCTTAAATTAACCATAATATAAAATGATTTAATCGGGTCTTTGTTTGCCCTACCCTAGAAGTTTAATAATGCATTTTACTCGCCATGTCATGCGGTTTCAGATGCCGCTTAGCCCAATACGCTATCTGAAGTAGGAGCGACGTAAATTGAACAAATGTGATAGAATTTCGCTGAATTCTTATATTAACCAAAATATAAAATGATCTAATCGGGTCTCTGATTGCCCTACCATAGAAGTTTAACTGTGTATTTTACTCGCCTTTCCTCGCGTTTTAAGATGCCGCCTAATCCAATACGCTAGCTGAAATAGGAACGACGTAAATTGAACAAATGTGATAGAATTACGCTGAATTCTTATATTAACCGTAATATAAAATGATCTAATCGGGTCTCTGTTTACCTTATCCTAGAAGTTTAATAGTGCATTTTACTCGCCATTTCATGCGCATTGAGATGCCGCTTAGCCCAATAAGCAATCTGAAATAGGAGCGACGTAAATTGAAGAAATGTGATAGAGTTTCGCTGAACTCATAAATTTACCATAATATAAAATGATCTTATCGGGTCTCTGTTTTCCCTACCCTAGAAGTTTAATAGTGCATTTTACTCGCCATTTCTTGCGCTTTGAGATGCCGCTTAGCCCAATACGCTATCTGAAATATCAGCGACGTAAATTGAACAAATGTGAGAGAATTTCGCTGTATACTTATATTAACCTTAATGTAAAATGTTCTAATCGGGTCTCTGTTCGCCCTACCCTAGTAGATTAGTAGTGCATTTCACTCGTCATTTCATGCGCTTTGAGATGCCGCTTAGCCCAATACGCTATCTGAAATAGGAGCGACGTAAATTGAGCAAATGTGATAGAATTACGCTGAATTCTTATATTAACCTTAATATAAAATGATCTAATCGGGTCTCTGTTTGCCTTACCCTAGAAGTTTAATAGTGCATTCCACTCGTCATTTCATGCGCTTTGAGATGCCGCTTAGCCCAATACGCTATCTGAAATAGGAGCGACGTAAATTGAACAAATGTGATAGAATTACGCTGAATTCTTATATTAACCAAAACATAAAATGATCTAATCGGGTCTCTGATTGCCCTATCATAGAAGTTTAATAGTGAATTTTACTCGCCATTCCACGCGCTTTAAGATGCCGCCTAGCCCAGTACGCTATCTGAAATAGGAACGACGTAAATTGAACAAATGTGATAGAATTTCGCTGAATTCTTATATTAACCAAAATATAAAATGATCTAATCGGGTCTCTTTTTGCCCTACCCTAGAAGTTTAATAGTGCATTTTACTCGTCATTTCATGCGCTTTGAGATGCCGCTTAGGCCAATACGCTATCTGAAATAGGAGCGATGTAAATTGAACAAATGTGATAGAATTTCGCTGAATTCTTTTATTAACCATAATGTTAAATGATCTAATCGGGTCTCTGTTCGCCCTAGCGTAGAAGCTTAATAGTGCATTTTATTCGTCATTTCATGCTCTTTGAGATGCCGCTTAGCCCAGGACGCTATCTGAAATAGGAGCTACGTAAGTTGAACAAATGTGATAGAATGTCGCTGAATTCTTATATTAACCAAAACATAAAATGATGTAATCGGTTCTCTGATTGCCCTATCATAGACGTTTAATAGTGCATTTTACTCGCCATTCCACGCGCTTTAAGATGCCGCCTAGCCCCGGACGCGATCTGAAATAGGAGCTACGTAAGTTGAACAAATGTGACAGAGTTACGCTGAATTCTTATATTAACCGCAATATAAAATGATCTAATCGGGTCTCTGTTTGCCTTATCCTAGAAGTTTAATAGTGCATTTTACTCGCCATTTCATGCGCTTTGAGATGCCGCTTAGCCCAAAACGCTATCTGAAATAAGAGCGACGTAAATTGAACAAATGTGATAGAATTTTGCAGAATTCTTAAATTAAGCATAATATAAAATGATCTAATCGGGTCTCTGATTGCCCTACACTAGAAGTTTAATAGCGCATTTTACTCGCCATTTCATGTGCTGTGAGATGCCGCTTAGCCCAATACGCTATCTGAAATAGGAGCGACGTAAATTAAACAAATGTGATAGAATTTCCCTGAATTCTTACATTAACCAAAATATAAAATGATCTAATCGGGTCTCTGATTGCCCTATCATAGAAGTTTAGTAGTGCATTTTACTCGCCCTTCCACGCGCTTTGAGATGCCGCCTATCCCAGTACGCTATCTGAAATAGGAGCGACGTAAGTTGAACAAATGTGATAGAATTACGCTGAATTAATATATTAACCTTAATGTAAAATGATCTAATCTGGTCTCTGTTCGCCCTACCCTCGAAGATTACTAGTGCATTTCACTCGTCATTTCATGCGCTTCGAGATGCCGCTTAGCCCAATAAGCAATCTGAAATAGGAGCGACGTAAATTGAACAAATGTGATAGAATTTTTTTGAATTCTTAAATAAACCATAATATGAAATGATCTAATCGGGTCTCTGTTTGCCCTACCCTACAAGTTTAGCAGTGCATTTTACTCGCCATTTCATGCGCTTTGAGATGCCGCTTAGCCCAATACGCTATCTGAAATAGGAGCGACGTAAATTGAACAAATGTGATAGAATTTCCCTGAATTCTTATATTAACCTTAATGTAAAATGATCTAATCGGGTCTTTGTTCGCCCTACCCTAGAAGTTTAATAGTGCATTTCACTCGTCATTTCATGCGCTTTGAGATGCCGCTTAGCCCAATAAGCTATCTGAAATCGGAGCGACGTAAGTTGAACAAATGTGATAGAATTACGCTGAATTCTTATATTAACCGTAATATAAAATGATCTAATCGGGTCTCTGTTTGCCTTACCCCAGAAGTTTAATGGTGCATTTTACTCGCCATTTCATGTGCTTTGAGACGCCGCTTACCCCAATACGCTATCTGAAATAGGAGCGACGTAAATTGAACAAATGTGATAGAATCCCGCTGAATTCTTAAATTAACCATAATATAAAATGATCTAATAGGGCCTCTGTTTGCCCTACCCTAGAAGTTTAACAGTGCATTTAAATCGCCATTTCATGCGCTTTGAGAAGCAGCTTAGCCCAATACGCTATCTGAAATAGGAGCGACGTAGATTGAACAAATGTGATAGAATTTTTCTGAATTCTTAAATAAACCATAATATGAAATGATCTAATCGGGTCTCTGTTTGCCCTACCCTAGAAGTTTAACAGTGCATTTTACTCGCCATTTCATGCGCTTTGAGATGCCCCTTAGCCCAATACGCTATCTGAAATAGGAGCGACGTAAATTGAACAAATGTGATAGAATTTCCCTGAATACTTATATTAACCTTAATGTAAAATGATCTAATCGGGTCTCTGTTCGCCCTACCCTAGAAGTGTAATAGTGCATTTCACTCGCCATTTCATGCGCTTTGAGGTGCCGCTTAGCCCAATACGCTATCTGAAATAGGAGCGACGTAAATAGAACAATTGTGATAGAATTTCGCTCAATTCTTATATTAACCAAAATATAAAATGATCTAATCGGGTCTCTGATTGCCCTATCATAGAAGTTTAATAGTGCATTTTACTCGCCAATCCACGCGCTTTAAAATTCCGCCTAGCCCAGTACGCTATCTGAAATAAGAGCGACGTAAATTGAACAAATGTGATAGAATTTGGCTGAATTCTTGAATTAACCATAATATAAAATGATCTAATCGGGTCTCTGTTTGCCCTACCCTAGAAGTTTAATAGTGCATTTTACTCGCCATTTCATGCGCATTGAGATGCCGCTTAGCACAATACGCTATCTGAAATAGGAGCGACGTAAATTGAATAAATGTGATAGAATTTGGCTGAATTCTTAAATTAACCATAATATAAAATGATCTAATCGGGTCTCTGTTCGCCCTACCCTAGAAGTTTAATAGTGCATTTCACTCGTCATTTCATGCGCGTTGAGATGCCGTTTAGCCCAATAAGCTATCTGAAATAGGAGCGACGTAAATTGAACAAATGTGATAGAATTTCGCTGAATTCTTATATTAACCCTAATATAAAATGATCTAATCGGGTATCTGATTGCCCTATCATAGAAGTTTAGTAGTGCATTTTACTCGCCCTTCCGCGCGCTTTAAGATGCCGCCTAGCCCAGTACGCTATCTGAAATAGGAGCGACGTATGTTGAACAAATGTGATTGAATTACGTTGAATTCTTATATTAACCGTAATATAAAATGATCTAATCGGGTCTCTGACTGCCCTATCATAGAAGTTTAACAGTGTATTTTACTCGCCATTCCTCATGTTTTAAGATGCCGCCTAGCCCAGTACGCTAGCTGAAATAGGAACGACGTAAATTGAAAAAATGTGATAGGATTTCGCTGAATTCTTATATTAACCAAAATATAAAATGATCTAATCGGCTCTCTGATTGCCCTATCATAGAAGTTTAATAGTGCATTTTACTCGCCATTGCTTTCGCTTTGAGATGCCGCTTAGCCCAATACGCTATCTGAAATATCAGCGACGTAAATTGAACAAATGTGATAGAAATTCACTGAATTCTTATATTAACCTTAATGTAAAATGATCTAATCGGGTCTTTGTTCGCCCTACCCTAGAAGTTTAATAGTGCATTTCACTCGTCATTTCATGCGCTTTGAGATGCCGCTTAGCCCAATAAGCTATCTGAAATAGGAGCGACGTAAATTGAACAAATGTGATAGAATTTCGCTGATTTCTTATATTAACCATAATATAAAATGATCTAATCGGGTCTCTGATTGCCCTACCCTAGAAGTTTAATTGTGCATTTTACTCGCCATTTCATGCGCTTTGAGATGACGCTTAGCCCAATACGCTATCTGCAATAGGAGCGACGTAAATTGAACAAATGTGATAGAATTTCGCTGAATTCTTAAATTAACCATAATATAATATGATCTAATCGGGTCTCTGTTTGCATTACCCTAGATGTTTAATAGTGCATTTTACTCGCCATTTCTTGCGCTTTGAGATGCCGCTTAGCCCAATACGCTATCTGAAATATCAGCGACGTGAATTGAACAAATGTGAGAGAATCTCGCTGAATTCTTATATTAACCTTAATGTAAAATGATCTAATCGGGTTTCTGTTCGCCCTACTCTAGAAGATTAATAGTGCATTTCGCTCGTCATTTCATGCGCTTTGAGATGCCGCTTAGCACAATAAGCTATCTGAAATAGGAGCGACGTAAATTGAACAAATGAGATAGAATTTTGGTGAGTTCTTAAATGAACCATAATATGAAATGATCTAATCGGGTCTCTGTTTGCCCTACCCTAGAAGTTTAACAGTGCATTTTACTCGCCATTTCATGCGGTTTGAGATGCCGCTTAGCCCAATACGCCATCTGAAATAGGAGCGACGAAAATTGAACAAATGTGATAGAATTTCCCTGAATTCTTATATTAACCTTAATGTAAAATGATCTAATCGGGTCTTTGTTCGCCCTACCCTAGAAGTTTAATAGTGCATTTCACTCGTCATTTCATGCGCGTTGAGATGCCGCTTAGAACAATAAGCTATCTGAAATAGGAGCGACGTAAATTGAACAAATGTGATAGAATTTCGCTGAATTCTTATATTAACCAAAACATAAAATGATCTAATCGGGTCTCTGATTGCCCTATCATAGAAGTTTAGTAGTGCATTTTACTCGCCCTTCCGCGCGCTTTAAGATGCCGCCTAGCCCAGTACGCTATCTGAAATAGGAGCGACGTATGTTGAACAAATGTGATTGAATTACGTTGAATTCTTATATTAACCAAAATATAAAATGATCTAATCGGGTCTCTGATTGCCTTATCCTAGAAGTTTAATAGTGCATTTTACTCGCCATTTCATGCGCTTTGAGATGCCGCTTAGCCCAAAACGCTATCTGAAATAAGAGCGACGTAAATTGAACAAATGTGATAGAATTTTGCTGAATTCTTAAATTAAACATAATATAAAATGATCTAATCGGGTCTCTGATTGCCCTACACTAGAAGTTTAATAGTGCATTTTACTCGCCATTTCATGTGCTGTGAGATGCCGCTTAGCCCAATACGCTATCTGAAATAGGAGCGACGTAAGTTGAACAAATGTGATAGAATTACGCTGAATTAATATATTAACCTTAATGTAAAATGATCTAATCGGGTCTCTGTTCGCCCTACCCTCGAAGATTACTAGTGCATTTCACTCGTCATTTCATGCGCTTTGAGATGCCGCTTAGCCCAATAAGCAATCTGAAATAGGAGCGACGTAAATTGAACAAATGTGATAGAATTTTTTTGAATTCTTAAATAAACCATAATATGAAATGATCTAATCGGGTCTCTGTTTGCGCTACCCTACAAGTTTAGCAGTGCATTTTACTCGCCATTTCATGCGCTTTGAGATGCCGCTTAGCCCAATACGCTATCTGAAATAGGAGCGACGTAAATTGAACAAATGTGATAGAATTTCCCTGAATTCTTATATTAACCTTAATGTAAAATGATCTAATCGGGTCTCTGATTGCCCTATCATAGAAGTTTAGTAGTGCATTTTACTCGCCCTTCCGCGCGCTTTAAGATGCCGCCTAGCCCAGTACGCTATCTGAAATAGGAGCGACGTATGTTGAACAAATGTGATTGAATTACGTTGAATTCTTATATTAACCAAAATATAAAATTATCTAATCGGGTCTCTGATTGCCCTACCATAGAAGTTTAACTGTGTATTTTACTCGCCTTTCCTCGCGTTTTAAGATGCCGCCTAGCCCAGTACGCTAGCTGAAATAGGAACGACGTAAATTGAACAAATGTGATAGAATTACGCTGAATTCTTATATTAACCGTAATATAAAATGATCTAATCGGGTCTCTGTTTGCGCTACCCTACAAGTTTAGCAGTGCATTTTACTCGCCATTTCATGCGCTTTGAGATGCCGCTTAGCCCAATACGCTATCTGAAATAGGAGCGACGTAAATTGAACAAATGTGATAGAATTTCCCTGAATTCTTATATTAACCTTAATGTAAAATGATCTAATCGGGTCTTTGTTCGCCCTACCCTAGAAGTTTAATAGTGCATTTCACTCGTCATTTCATGCGCTTTGAGATGCCGCTTAGCCCAATAAGCTATCTGAAATCGGAGCGACGTAAGTTGAACAAATGTGATAGAATTACGCTGAATTCTTATATTAACCGTAATATAAAGTGATCTAATCGGGTCTCTGTTTGCCTTACCCCAGAAGTTTAATGGTGCATTTTACTCGCCATTTCATGTGCTTTGAGACGCTGCTTAGCCCAATACGCTATCTGAAATAGGAGCGACGTAAATTGAACAAATGTGATAGAATTTCCCTGAATTCTTATATTAACCTTAATGTAAAATGATCTAATCGGGTCTCTGTTCTCCCTACCCTAGAAGTTTAATACTGCATTTCACTCGTCATTTCATGCGCTTTGAGTTGCCGCTTAGCCCAATACGCTATCTGAGATAGGAGCGACGTAAATTGAACAAATGTGATAGCATTTGGCTGAATTCTTAAATTAACCATAATATAAAATGATCTAATCGGGTCTCTGTTTGCCCTACCCTAGAAGTTTAATGGTGCATTTCACTCGCCATTTCATGCGCTTTGAGATGCCGCTTAGCCCAATACGCTATCTGAAATAGGAGCGACGTAAATAGAACAATTGTGATAGAATTTCGCTGAATTCTTATATTAACCAAAATATAAAATGATCTAATCGGGTCTCTGATTGCCCTATCATTGAAGTTTAATAGTGCATTTTACTCGCCAATCCGCGCGCTTTAAGATTCCGCCTAGCCCAGTACGCTATCTGAAATAGGAGCGACGTAAGTTGAACAAATGTGATAGAATTTTTCTGAATTATTAAATAAACCATAATATGAAATGATCTAATCGGGTCTCTGTTTGCCCTACCCTAGAAGTTTAACAGTGCATTTAAATTGCCATTTCATGCGCTTTGAGAAGCAGCTTAGCCCAATACGCTATCTGAAATAGGAGCGACGTAAATTGAACAAATGTGATAGAATTTCCCTGAATACTTATGTTAACCATAATACAAAATGATCTAATCGGGTCTCTGTTTGCCCGACCCTCGAAGTTTAATAGTGCATTTTACTCGCCATTTCATGCGCTTTGAGGTGCCGCCTATCACAGTACGCTATCTGAAATAGGAGCGACGTATGTTGAACAAATGTGATAGAATTACGCTGAATTCTTATATTAACCGTAATATAAAATGATCTTATCGGGTCTCTGTTTGCCCTACCCTAGAAGTTTAATAGTGCATTTTACTCGCCATTGCTTGCGCTTTGAGATGCCGCTTAGCCCAATACGCTATCTGAAATATCAGCGACGTAAATTGAACAAATGTGATAGAATTTCGCTGAATTCTTATATTAACCAAAATATAAAATGATCTAATCGGGTCTCTGATTGCCCTATCATAGAAGTTTAGTAGTGCATTTTAGTCGCCATTTCATGCGCTTTGAGATCCGGCTTAGCCCAATACGCTATCTGAAATACGAGCGACGTAAATAGAACAATTGTGATAGAATTTCCCTGAATACTTATATTAACCTTAATGTAAAATGATCGAATCGGGTCTCTGTTCGCCCTACCCTAGAAGTGTAATAGTGCATTTCACTCGCCATTTCATGCGCTTTGAGATGCCGCTTAGCCCAATACGCTATCTGAAATAGGAGCGACGTAAATAGAACAATTGTGATAGAATTTCGCTGAATTCTTATATTAACCAAAATATAAAATGATCTAATCGGGTCTCTGATTGCCCTATCATAGAAGTTTAATATTGCATTTTACTCGCCAATCCACGCGCTTTAAAATTCCGCCTAGCCCAGTACGCTATCTGAAATAGGAGCCACGTAAATTGAACAAATGTGATAGAATTTGGCTGAATTCTTAAATTAACCATAACATAAAATGATCTAATCGGGTCTCTGTTTGCCCTACCCTAGAAGTTTAATAGTGCATTTTACTCGCCATTTCATGCGCTTTGAGATGCCGCCTATCACAGTACGCTATCTGAAATAGGAGCGACGTATGTTGAACAAATGTGATAGAATTACGCTATATTCTTATATTAACCGTAATATAAAATGATCTTATCGGGTCTCTGTTTGCCCTACCCTAGAAGTTTAATAGTGCATTTTACTCGCCATTGCTTGCGCTTTGAGATGCCGCTTAGCCCAATACGCTATCTGAAATATCAGCGACGTAAATTGAACAAATGTGATAGAATTACGCTGAATTCTTATATTAACCGTAATATAAAATGATCTAATCGGGTCTCTGTTTGCCTTATCCTAGAAGTTTAATAGTTCATTTCACTCGTCATTTCATGCGCTTTGAGATGCCTCTTAGCCCAATAAGCTATCTGAAATTGGAGCGACGTAAATTGAACAAATGTGATAGAATTTGGCTGAATTCTTAAATTAACCATAATATAAAATGATCTAATGGGGTCTCTCTTTGCCCTACCCTAGAAGTTTAATAGTGCATTTTACTCGCCCTTCCACGTGCTTTATGATGCCGCCTAGCCCAGTACACTATCTGAAATAGGAGCGACGTACATTGAACAAACGTGATAGAATTACCCTGAATTCTTATATTAACCTTAATGTAAAATGATCTAATCGGTTCTCTGTTCGCCCTACCCTAGAAGTGTAATAGTGCCTTTCACTCGTCATTTCATGCGCTTTGAGGTGCCGCTTAGCCCAATACGCTATCTGAAATAGGAGCGACGTAAATTGAACAAATGTGATAGAATTACGCTGAATTCTTATATTAACCGTAATATAAAATGATCTAATCGGGTCTCTGTTTGCCCTACCCTACAAGGTTAGCAGTGCATTTTACTCGCCATTTCATGCGCTTTGAGACGCTGCTTAGCCCAATACGCTATCTGAAATAGGAGCGACGTAAATTGAACAAATGTGATAGAATTTCGCTGAATTCTTAAATTAACCATAATATAAAATGATTTAATCGGGTCTTTGTTTGCCCTACCCTAGAAGTTTAATAGTGCGTTTTACTCGCCAATCCACGCGCTTTAAGATTCCGCCTAGCCCAGTACGCTATCTGAAATAGGAGCGACGTAAATTGAACAAATGTGATAGAATTTCGCTGAATTCTTAAATTAACCATAATGTTAAATGATCTTATCGGGTCTCTGTTTGCCCTACCCTAGAAGCTTAATTGTGCATTTTATTCGTCATTTCATGCGCTTTGAGATGCTGCTTAGCCCAATACGCTATCTGAAATGGGAGCGACGTAAATTGAACAAATGTGATAGAATTTCGCTGAATTCTTTTATTAACCATAATGTAAAATGATCTAATCGGGTCTCTGTTCGCCCTAGCCTAGAACTTTAATCGTGCATTTTATTCGACATTCCACGCGCTTTAAGATGCCGCCTACGCTAGTACACTATCTGAAATAGGAGCGACGTAAATTGAACAAATGTGATAGAATTTGGCTGAATTCTTAAATTAACCATAATATAAAATCATCTTATCAGGTCTCTGTTTGCCCTACCCTAGAAGTTTAATAGTGCATTTTACTCGTCATTTCATGCGCTTTGATATGCCGCTTAGCCCAATACGCTATCTGAAATAGGAGCGATGTAAATTGAACAAATGTGATAGAATTACGCTGAATTCTTATATTAACCGTAATATAAAATGATCTAATCGGGTCTCTGTTTGCCTTGTCCTGGAAGTTTAGTATTGCATTTTAGTCGCCATTTCATGCGATTTGAGATGCCGCATAGCCCAATACGCTATCTGAAATAGGAGCGACGTAAATTGAACAAATGTGATAGAATTTCTCTGAAATCTTATATTAAACAAAATATAAAATGATCTAATCGGGTCTCTGATTGCCCTATCATAAAAGCTTAGCAGTGCATTTTACTCGCCATTCCACGCGCCTCAAGATGCCGCCTAGCCCAGGACGCTATCTGAAATAGGAGCGACGTAAATTGAGCAAATGTGATAGAATTTTGCTTAATTCTTAAGTTAACCATAATATAAAATGATCTAATCGGGTCTCTGATTGCCCTATCATAGAATTTTAATAGTGCATTTTACACGCCATTCCACCCGCTTTAAGATGCCGCCTAGCCCAGTACGCTATCTGAAATAGGAGCGACGTAAATTGAACAAATGTGATAGAATTTCGCTGAATTCTTTTATGAACCATAATGTAAAATGATCTAATCGGGTCTCTGTTCGCCCTAGCCTAGAAGTTTAATAGTGCATTTTACTCGTCATTTCATGCGCTTTTAGATGCCGCTTAGCCCAATACGCTATCTGAAATAGGAGCGATGTAAATTGAACAAATGTGATGCAATTTTGCTGAATCCTTTTATTAACCATAATGTAAAATGATCTAATCGGGCCTCTGTTCGCCCTAGCCTAGAACTTTAATCGTGCATTTTATTCGCCATTCCAAGCGCTTTAAGATGCCGCCTAGGCCAGTACGCTATCTGAAATAGGAGCGACGTAAATTGAACAAATGTGATAGAATTTTGCTGAATTCTTATATTGATCATAATATAATATGATCTATTCGGGTCTCTGATTGCCCTATCATGGAAGTTTAATAGTGCATTTCACTCGTCATTTCATGCGCTTTAAGGTGCCGCCTAGCACAGTATGCTATCTGGAATAGGGGCGACGTAAATTGAACAAATGTGATAAAATTACGCTGAATTCTTATATTAACCAAAATATAAAATGATCTAATCGGGTCTCTGATTGCCCTATCATAGAAGTTTAATAGTGCATTTTACTCGCCATTTCATGCGCGTTGAGATGCCACTTAGCCCAACACGCTAACTGAAATAGGAGCGACGTAAATTGATCAAATGTGATAGAATTTCGCTGAATTCTTAAATTAACCATAATATAAAATGATTTAATCGGGTCTTTGTTTGCCCTACCCTAGAAGTTTAATAGTGCATTTTACTCGCCATTTCATGCGCTTTGAGATGCCGTTTAGCCCAATACGCTATCTGACATACGAGCGACGTAAGTTGAACAAATGTGATAGAATTTTGCTGAATTCTTTTATTAACCATAATGTAAAATGATCTTATCGGGTCTCTGTTTGCCCTACCCTAGAAGTTTAATACTGCATTTTACTCGCCATTTCATGCGCTTTGAGATGCCGCTTAGCCCAATACGCTATCTGAATTACGAGCGACGTAAGATGAACAAATGTGATAGAATTTCGCTGAATTCTTTTATTAACCATAATGTAAAATGATCTAATCGGGTCTCTGTTCGCCCTTGCCTAGAAGTTTAATAGTGCATTTTATTCGCCATTTCATGCTCTTTGAGATGCCGCTTAGCCGCATACGCTAACAGAAATAGGAGCGACGTAAATTCAACAAATGTGATAGAATTACACTGAAATCTTATATTAAACAAAATATAAAATGATCTAATCGAGTGCGTGATTGCCCTATCATAGAAGTTTAGTAGTGCATTTTACTCGCCATTCCGCGCGCTTTAAGATGCCGCCAAGCCCAGTACGCTATCTGAAATAGGAGCGACGTAACTTGAACAAATGTGATAGAATTACGCTGAATTCTTATATTAACCGTAACATAAAATGATCTAATCGGGTCTCTGTTTGCCTTATCCTAGAAGTTTAATAGCGCATTATACTCGCCATTTCATGCGCTATTAGATGCCGCTTAGCCCAGGACGCTATCTGAAATAGGAACGACGTAAATTGAACAAATTGTGATAGAATTTTGCTGAATTCTTAAATTAACCATAATATAAAATGATCTAATCGGGACTCTGTTTGCCCTACCCTAGAAGTTTAATAGTGCATTTCACTCGTCATTTCATGCGCTTTGAGATGCCGCTAAGCCCAATAAGCTGTCTGTAATAGGAGCGACGTAAATTGAACAAATGTGATAGCATTACGCTGAATTCTTATATTAACCAAAATATTAAATGATCTAATCGGGCCTCTGATTGCCCTATCATAGAAGTTTAATAGTGCATTTTGCTCGCCATTCCACGCGCTTTAAGATGCCGCCTAGGCCAGTACGCTATCTGAAATAGGAACGACGTAAATTGAACAAATGTGATAGAATTTTGCTGAATTCTTAAATTAACCATAATATGAAATGATCTAATCGGGTCGCTGCTTGCCTTACCCTAGAGGTTTAATAGTACATCTCACTCGACACATCATGCGCTTTGAGATGCCGCTAAGCACCATAAGCTATCTGTAATAGGAGCGACGTAAATAGGAACAAATGTGATAGAATTTCGCTGAATTCTTATATTGACCAAAATATAAAATGATCTAATCGGGTCTCTGATTGCCCTATCATAGAAGTTCAGTAGTGCATTTTACTCGCCATTCCACGCGCTTCAAGATGCCGCCTAGCCCAGTACGCTGTCTGAAATAGGAGCGACGTAAGATGAACAAATGTGATAGAATTACGCTGAATTCTTATATTAACCGTAATATAAAATGATCTAATCGGGTCTCTGTTTGCCTTATCCCAGAAGTTTAATAGTGCATTATACTCGCCATTTCATGCGCTTTGAGATGCCGCTTAGCCCAATACGCTATCTGCAATAGGAGCGACGTAAATTGAACAAATGTGACAGAATTTCGCTGAATTCTTAAATTAACCATAATATAAAATGATCTAATCGGGTCTCTGTTTGCCGTACCCTAGAAGTTTTATAGTGCATTTTACTCGCCATTTCATGCGCATTGAGATGCCGCTTTGCCCAATACGCTATCTGAAATAGGAGCGACGTAAGTTGATCGAATGTGATAGAATTACGCTGAATTCTTATATTAACCAAAATATAAAATGATCTAATCGGGTCTCTGATTGCCCTATCATAGAAGGTTAATATGTGCATTTTACTCGCAATTCCACGCGCTATAACATGCCGCCTAGCCCCAGTAGGCTATCTGAAATAGGAGCGACGTAAATTGAACAAATGTGATAGAATTTCGCTGAATTCTTATATTAACCGTAATATAAAATGATCTAATCGGCTATCTGTTCTCCCTACCCTAGAAGATTAATAGTGCATTTTACTCGCCATTTCATGCGCTTTGAGATGCTGCTTAGCCCAATACGCTGTCTGAAATAGGAGCGACGTAAATTGAACAAATGTGATAGATTTACGCTGAATTCTTATATTAACTGCAATATAAAATGATCTATTCGGGTCTCTGTTTGCCCTTCCTAGAAGTTTAACAGTGCATTTTACTCGCCATTTCATGCGCTTTGAGATGCCGCTTAGCCCAATACGCTATCTGAAATATGAGCGACGTAAATTGAACAAATGTGATAGAATTTCGCTGAATTCTTATATTAACCATAATGTAAAATGATCTAATCGGGTCTCTGTTCGCCCTACCCTAGAAGTTTAATAGTGCATTTTGCTCGCCATTCCACGCGCTTTAAGATGCCGCCTAGCCCAGTAGGCTATCTGAAATAGGAGCGACGTAATTGAACAATGTGATAGAATTTCGCTGAATTCTTATATTAACTGCAATATAAAATGATCTATTCGGGTCTCTGTTTGCCCTACCCTAGAAGTTTAACATTGCATTTTACTCGCCATTTCATGCGCTTTGAGATGCCGCTTAGCCCAATACGCTATCTGAAATAGGAGCGACGTGAATTGAACAAATGTGATAGAATTTCGCTTAATTCCTATATTAACCAAAATATAAAATTATCTAATCGGGACTCTGTTCGGCCTACACTAGAAGTTTAATAGTGAATTTCACACGTCATTTTCATGCGCTTTGAGATGCCGCTTAACCCATACGCTATCTGAAATAGGAGTGACGTAAATTGAACATATGTGATAGAATTTCGCTGAATTCTTATATTAACCATGATGTAATATGATCTAATCAGGTCTCTGTTCGCCCTACCTTTAGAAGTTTAATAGTGCATTTTGCTCGCCATTTAATGCGCTTTGAGATGCGCTTAGCCCAATACGCTATCTGAAATAGGAGCGACGTAAGTTGAACAAATGTGATAGAATTACGCTGAATTCTTATATTAACCAAAATATAAATGATCTAATCGGGTCGCTGTTTGCCTTACCCTAGAAGTTTAATAGTGCATTTTACTCGCCATTCCACGCGCTTTAAGATGCCGCCTAGCCCCAGTAGGCTATCTGAAATAGGAGCGACGTAAATTGAACAAATGTGATAGAATTTCGCTGAATTCTTATATTAACTGCAATATAAAATGATCTATTCGGGTCTCTGTTTGCCCTACCCTAGAAGTTTAACATTGCATTTTACTCGCCATTTCATGCGCTTTGAGATGCCGCTTAGCCCAATACGCTATCTGAAATAGGAGCGACGTGAATTGAACAAATGTGATAGAATTTCGCTTAATTCTTATATTAACCAAAATATAAAATTATCTAATCGGGACTCTGTTCGGCCTACACTAGAAGTTTAATAGTGAATTTCTCACGTCATTTCATGCGCTTTGAGATGCCGCTTAACCCAATACGCTATCTGAAATAGGAGTGACGTAAATTGAACATATGTGATAGAATTTCGCTGAATTCTTATATTAACCATGATGTAAAATGATCTAATCAGGTCTCTGTTCGCCCTACACTAGAAGTTTAATAGTGCATTTTGCTCGCCATTTAATGCGCTTTGAGATGCCGCTTAGCCCAATACGCTATCTGAAATAGGAGCGACGTAAGTTGAACAAATGTGATAGAATTACGCTGAATTCTTATATTAACCAAAATATAAAATGATCTGATCGGGTCTCTGATTGCCCTATCATAGAAGATTAATAGTGCATTTTACTCGCCATTCCACGCGCTTTAACATGCCGCCAATCCCAGTACGCTACCAGAAATAGGAGCGACGTAAGTTGAACAAATGTGATAGAATTACGCTGAATTCTTATATTAACCATAATGTAAAATGATCTAATCGGGTCTCTGTTCGCCATACCCTAAAAGTTTAATAGTGCATTTTGCTCGCCATTTCATGCGCTTTGAGATGCCGCTTAGCCCAATACGCTATCTGAAATATGAGCGACGTAAATTGAACAAATGTGATAGAATTTCGCTGAATTCTTATATTAACCATAATGTAAATGATCTAATCGGGTCTCTGTTCGCCCTACCCTAGAAGTTTAATAGTGTATTTTCTCGCCATTTCATGCGCTGTGAGATGCCGCTTAGCCCAATACGCAATCTGAAATGGGAGCGACGTAAATTGAACAAGTGTGATAGAATTTCGCTGAATCCTTTTATTAAACAAAATATAAAATGATCTAATCGGGTCTCTGTTCGCCCTACCCTAGAAGTTTAATAGTGCATTTTACTCGCCATTTCATGCGCTTTGAGATGCCGCTTAGCCCAATACGCTATCTGAAATAGGAGCGACGTAAATTGAACAAATCTGATAGAATTCGCTGAATTCTTATATTAACCATAATGTAAAATGATCTAATCGGGTCTCTGTTCGCCTTGCCTAGAAGTTTAATAGTGCATTTTATTCGCCATTTCATGCTCTTTGAGATGCCGCTTAGCCGCATACGCTAACAGAAATAGGAGCGACGTAAATCAACAAATGTGATAGAATTACACTGAAATCTTATATTAAACAAATATAAAATGATCTAATCGAGTGCGTGATTGCCCTATCATAGAAGTTTAGTAGTGCATTTTACTCGCCATTCCGCGCGCTTTAAGATGCCGCCAAGCCCAGTACGCTATCTGAAATAGGAGCGACGTAACTTGAACAAATGTGATAGAATTACGCTGAATTCTTATATTAACCGTAACATAAAATGATCTAATCGGGTCTCTGTTTGCCTTATCCTAGAAGTTTAATAGCGCATTATACTCGCCATTTCATGCGCTATTAGATGCCGCTTAGCCCAGGACGCTATCTGAAATAGGAACGACGTAAATTGAACAAATTGTGATAGAATTTTGCTGAATTCTTAAATTAACCATAATATAAAATGATCTAATCGGGACTCTGTTTGCCCTACCCTAGAAGTTTAATAGTGCATTTCACTCGTCATTTCATGCGCTTTGAGATGCCGCTAAGCCCAATAAGCTGTCTGTAATAGGAGCGACGTAACTTGAACAAATGTGATAGCATTACGCTGAATTCTTATATTAACCAAAATATTAAATGATCTAATCGGGCCTCTGATTGCCCTATCATAGAAGTTTAATAGTGCATTTTGCTCGCCATTCCACGCGCTTTAAGATGCCGCCTAGGCCAGTACGCTATCTGAAATAGGAACGACGTAAATTGAACAAATGTGATAGAATTTTGCTGAATTCTTAAATTAACCATAATATGAAATGATCTAATCGGGTCGCTGCTTGCCTTACCCTAGAGGTTTAATAGTACATCTCACTCGACACATCATGCGCTTTGAGATGCCGCTAAGCACCATAAGCTATCTGTAATAGGAGCGACGTAAATAGGAACAATGTGATAGAATTTCGCTGAATTCTTATATTGACCAAAATATAAAATGATCTAATCGGGTCTCTGATTGCCCTATCATAGAAGTTTAGTAGTGCATTTTACTCGCCATTCCACGCGCTTCAAGATGCCGCCTAGCCCAGTACGCTGTCTGAAATAGGAGCGACGTAAGTTGAACAAATGTGATAGAATTACGCTGAATTCTTATATTAACCGTAATATAAAATGATCTAATCGGGTCTCTGTTTGCCTTATCCCAGAAGTTTAATAGTGCATTATACTCGCCATTTCATGCGCTTTGAGATGCCGCTTAGCCCAATACGCTATCTGCAATAGGAGCGACGTAAATTGAACAAATGTGACAGAATTTCGCTGAATTCTTAAATTAACCATAATATAAAATGATCTAATCGGGTCTCTGTTTGCCGTACCCTAGAAGTTTAATAGTGCATTTTACTCGCCATTTCATGCGCATTGAGATGCCGCTTAGCCCAATACGCTATCTGAAATAGGAGCGACGTAAGTTGAACGAATGTGATAGAATTACGCTGAATTCTTATATTAACCAAAATATAAAATGATCTAATCGGGTCTCTGATTGCCCTATCATAGAAGGTTAATAGTGCATTTTACTCGCAATTCCACGCGCTATAACATGCCGCCTAGCCCAGTAGGCTATCTGAAATAGGAGCGACGTAAATTGAACAAATGTGATAGAATTTCGCTGAATTCTTATATTAACCGTAATATAAAATGATCTAATCGGCTATCTGTTCTCCCTACCCTAGAAGATTAATAGTGCATTTTACTCGCCATTTCATGCGCTTTGAGATGCTGCTTAGCCCAATACGCTGTCTGAAATAGGAGCGACGTAAATTGAACAAATGTGATAGATTTACGCTGAATTCCTTATATAACTGCAATATAAAATGATCTACTCGGGTCTCTGTTTGCCCGTCCCTAGAAGTTAACAGTGCATTTTACTCGCCATTTCATGCGCTTTGAGATGCCGCTTAGCCCAATACGCTATCTGAAATATGAGCGACGTAAATTGAACAAATGTGATAGAATTTCGCTGAATTCTTATATTAACCATAATGTAAATGATCTAATCGGGTCTCTGTTCGCCCTACCCTAGAAGTTTAATAGTGCATTTTGCTCGCCATTCCACGCGCTTTAAGATGCCGCCTAGCCCAGTAGGCTATCTGAAATAGGAGCGACGTAAATTGAACAAATGTGATAGAATTTCGCTGAATTCTTATATTAACTGCAATATAAAATGATCTATTCGGGTCTCTGTTTGCCCTACCCTAGAAGTTTAACATTGCATTTTACTCGCCATTTCATGCGCTTTGAGATGCCGCTTAGCCCAATACGCTATCTGAAATAGGAGCGACGTGAATTGAACAAATGTGATAGAATTTCGCTTAATTCTTATATTAACCAAAATATAAAATTATCTAATCGGGACTCTGTTCGGCCTACACTAGAAGTTTAATAGTGAATTTCACACGTCATTTCATGCGCTTTGAGATGCCGCTTAACCCAATACGCTATCTGAAATAGGAGTGACGTAAATTGAACATATGTGATAGAATTTCGCTGAATTCTTATATTAACCATGATGTAATATGATCTAATCAGGTCTCTGTTCGCCCTACCTTAGAAGTTTAATAGTGCATTTTGCTCGCCATTTAATGCGCTTTGAGATGCCGCTTAGCCCAATACGCTATCTGAAATAGGAGCGACGTAAGTTGAACAAATGTGATAGAATTACGCTGAATTCTTATATTAACCAAAATATAAAATGATCTAATCGGGTCGCTGTTTGCCTTACCCTAGAAGTTTAATAGTGCATTTTACTCGCCATTCCACGCGCTTTAAGATGCCGCCTAGCCCAGTAGGCTATCTGAAATAGGAGCGACGTAAATTGAACAAATGTGATAGAATTTCGCTGAATTCTTATATTAACTGCAATATAAAATGATCTATTCGGGTCTCTGTTTGCCCTACCCTAGAAGTTTAACATTGCATTTTACTCGCCATTCCACGCGCTTTAAGATGCCGCCTAGCCCAATACGCTATCTGAAATAGGAGCGACGTGAATTGAACAAATGTGATAGAATTACGCTGAATTCTTATATTAACCAAAATATAAAATGATCTGATCGGGTCTCTGATTGCCCTATCATAGAAGATTAATAGTGCATTTTACTCGCCATTCCACGCGCTTTAACATGCCGCCAATCCCAGTACGCTACCAGAAATAGGAGCGACGTAAGTTGAACAAATGTGATAGAATTACGCTGAATTCTTATATTAACCATAATGTAAAATGATCTAATCGGGTCTCTGTTCGCCATACCCTAAAAGTTTAATAGTGCATTTTGCTCGCCATTTCATGCGCTTTGAGATGCCGCTTAGCCCAATACGCTATCTGAAATATGAGCGACGTAAATTGAACAAATGTGATAGAATTTCGCTGAATTCTTATATTAACCATAATGTAAAATGATCTAATCGGGTCTCTGTTCGCCCTACCCTAGAAGTTTAATAGTGTATTTTCTCGCCATTTCATGCGCTGTGAGATGCCGCTTAGCCCAATACGCAATCTGAAATGGGAGCGACGTAAATTGAACAAGTGTGATAGAATTTCGCTGAATCCTTTTATTAAACAAAATATAAAATGATCTAATCGGGTCTCTGTTCGCCCTACCCTAGAAGTTTAATAGTGCATTTTACTCGCCATTTCATGCGCTTTGAGATGCCGCTTAGCCCAATACGCTATCTGAAATAGGAGCGACGTAAATTGAACAAATCTGATAGAATTTCGCTGAATTCTTATATTAACCATAATGTAAAATGATCTAATCGGGTCTCTGTTCGCCATACCCTAGAAGTTTAATAGTGCATTTTGCTCGCCATTTCATGCGCTTCGAGATGCCGCTTAGCCCAATACGCTATCTGAAATATGAGCGACGTAAATTGAACAAATGTGATAGAATTTCGCTGAATTCTTATATTAACCATAATGTAAAATGATATAATCGGGTCTCTGTTCGCCCTACCCTAGAAGTTTAATAGTGCATTTTCTCGCCATTTCATGCGCTGTGAGATGCCGCTTAGCCCAATACGCAATCTGAAATGGGAGCGACGTAAATTGAACAAATGTGATAGAATTTCGCTGAATCCTTATATTAAACAAAATATAAAATGATCTAATCGGGTCAATGATTGCCCTATCATAGAAGTTTAATAGTGCATTTTACTCGCCATTTCATGCGCTTTGAGATGCCGCTTAGCCCAATACGCTATCTGAAATAGGAGCGACGTAAATTGAACAAATGTGATAGAATTACGCTAAATTCTTATATTATCCAAAATATAAAATGATCTAATCGGGTCTCTGTTCGCCCTACCCTAGAAGTTTAATAGTGCATTTTACTCGCCCTTTCATGCGCTTTGAGATGCCGCTTAGCCCAATACGCTATCTGAAATAGGAGCGACGTAAATTGAACAAATCTGATAGAATTTCGCTGAATTCTTATATTAACCATAATGTAAAATGATCTGATCGGGTCTCTGTTCGCCATACCCTAGAAGTTTAATAGTGCATTTCACTCGTCATTCCACGCGCTTTAGGATGCCGCCTAGCCCAGTTGGCTATCTGAAATAGGAGCGACGTAAATAGAACAAATGTGGTAGAATTTCGCTGAATTCTTATATTAACTAAAATATAAAATGATCTAATCGGGTCTCTGATTGCCCTATCATACAAGGTTAATAGTGCCCTTTACCCGCCATTCTACGCGCTTTAAGATGCCGCCTAGCCCAGTAGGCTATCTGAAATAGGAGCGACGTAATTGGAACAAATGTGATAGAATTACGCTGAATTCTTATATTAACCGCAATATAAAATGATGTAATCGGGTCTCTGTTTACCCTACCCTAGAAGTATAATAGTGCATTTTGCTCGCCATTTCATGCGCTTTAAGATGCCGCCTAGCCCAGAACGCTGTCTGAAATAGGAGCGACGTAAATAGAACAAATGTGATAGAATTACGCTGAATTCTTATATTAACCAAAATATAAAATGATCTAATCTGGTCTCTGATTGCCCTACCCTAGAAGTTAATAGTGCATTTTACTCGCCATTTCATGCGCTTTGAGATGCCTCTTAGCCCAATACGCTATCTGAAATAGGAGGGACGTAAATTGAACAAATGTGATAGAATTTCGCTGAATTCCTATATTAACCATGATTTAAAATGATCTAATCAGGTCTCTGTTCGCCGTACCCTAGAAGTTTAATAGTGAATTTTACTCGCCATTTAATGCGCTTTGAGATGCCGCTTAGCCCAATACGCTATCTGAAATAGGAGCGACGTAAGTTGAACAAATGTGATAGAATTACGCTGAATTCTTATATTAACCAAAATATAAAATGATCTAATCGGGTCTCTGATTGCCCTATCATAGAAGGTTAATAGTGCATTTTACTCGCAATTCCACGGGCTTTAACATGCCGCCTAGCCCAGTAGGCTATCTGAAATAGGAGCGACGTAAATTGAACAAATGTGATAGAATTTCGCTGAATTCTTATATTAACCGTAATATAAAATGATCTAATCGGCTATCTGTTCTCCCTACCCTAGAAGATTAATAGAGCATTTTACTCGCCATTTCATGCGCTTTGAGATGCTGCTTAGCCCAATACGCTATCTGAAATAGGAGCGACGTAAATTGAACAAATGTGATAGATTTACGCTGAATTCTTATATTAACTGCAATATAAAATGATCTATTCGGGTCTCTGTTTGCCCTTCCCTAGAAGTTTAACAGTGCATTTTACTCACCATTTCATGCGCTTTGAGATGCCGCTTAGCCCAATACGCTATCTGAAATATGAGCGACGTAAATTGAACAAATGTGATAGAATTTCGCTCAATTCTTATATTAACCATAATGTAAAATGATCTAATCGGGTCTCTGTTCGCCCTACCCTAGAAGTTTAATAGTGAATTTTCTCGCCATTTCATGCGCTGTGAGATGCCGCTTAGCCCAATACGCTATCTGAAATAGGAGCGACGTAAATTGAACAAATGTGATAGAATTTCGCTCAATTCTTATATTAACCATAATGTAAAATGATCTAATCGGGTCTCTGTTCGCCCTACCCTAGAAGTTTAACAGTGCATTTTGCTCGCCATTTCATGCGCTTTAAGATGCCGCCTAGCCCAGTACGCTGTCTGAAATAGGAGCGACGTAAATTGAACAAATGTGATAGAATTACGCTGAATTCTTATATTAACCAAAATATAAAATGATCTAATCTGGTCTCTGATTGCCCTACCCTAGAAGTTAATAGTGCATTTTACTCGCCATTTCATGCGCTTTGAGATGCCTCTTAGCCCAATACACTATCCGAAATAGGAGCGACGTAAATTGAACAAATGTGATGGAATTTCGCTGAATTCTAAAATTAACCATAATATAAAATGATCTAATCGGGTCTCTGTTTGCCCTACCCTAGAAGTTTAATAGTGCATTTTACTCGCCATTTCATGCGCTTTGAGATGCCGCTTAGCCCAATACGCTATCTGAAATAGGAGGGACGTAAATTGAACAAATGTGATAGAATTTCGCTGAATTCCTATATTAACCGTGATGTAAAATGATCTAATCAGGTCTCTGTTCGCCGTACCCTAGAAGTTTAATAGTGCATTTTACGCGCCATTTAATGCGCTTTGAGATGCCGCTTAGCCCAATACGCTATCTGAAATAGGAGCGACGTAAGTTGAACAAATGTGATAGAATTACGCTGAATTCTTATATTAACCAAAATATAAAATGATCTAATCGGGTCTCTGATTGCCCTATCATAGAAGGTTAATAGTGCATTTTACTCGCAATTCCACGGGCTTTAACATGCCGCCTAGCCCAGTAGGCTATCTGAAATAGGAGCGACGTAAATTGAACAAATGTGATAGAATTTCGCTGAATTCTTATATTAACCGTAATATAAAATTATCTAATCGGCTATCTGTTCTCCCTACCCTAGAAGATTAATAGTGCATTTTACTCGCCATTTCATGCGCTTTGAGATGCTGCTTAGCCCAATACGCTGTCTGAAATAGGAGCGACGTAAATTGAACAAATGTGATAGATTTACGCTGAATTCTTATATTAACTGCAATATAAAATGATCTATTCGGGTCTCTGTTTGCCCTTCCCTAGAAGTTTAACAGTGCATTTTACTCACCATTTCATGCGCTTTGAGATGCCGCTTAGCCCAATACGCTATCTGAAATATGAGCGACGTAAATTGAACAAATGTGATAGAATTTCGCTGAATTCTTATATTAACCATAATGTAAAATGATCTAATCGGGTCTCTGTTCGCCCTACCCTAGAAGTTTAATAGTGAATTTTCTCGCCATTTCATGCGCTGTGAGATGCCGCTTAGCCCAATACGCTATCTGAAATAGGAGCGACGTAAATTGAACAAATGTGATAGAATTTCGCTGAATTCTTATATTAACCATAATGTAAAATGATCTAATCGGGTCTCTGTTCGCCCTACCCTAGAAGTTTAACAGTGCATTTTGCTCGCCATTTCATGCGCTTTAAGATGCCGCCTAGCCCAGTACGCTGTCTGAAATAGGAGCGACGTAAATTGAACAAATGTGATAGAATTACGCTGAATTCTTATATTAACCAAAATATAAAATGATCTAATCTGGTCTCTGATTGCCCTACCCTAGAAGTTAATAGTGCATTTTACTCGCCATTTCATGCGCTTTGAGATGCCGCTTAGCCCAATACGCTATCTGAAATAGGAGCGACGTAATTTGAACAAATGTGATAGAATTACGCTGAATTCTTATATTAACCGCAATATAAAATGATGTAATCGGGTCTCTGTTTACCCTACCCTAGAAGTATAATCGTCCATTTTACTCGCCATTTCATGCACTTTGAGGTGCCGCTTTGCCCAATACGCTATCTGAAATAGGAGCGACGTGAATTGAACAAATGTGATAGAATTTCGCCTAATTCCTATATTAACCAAAATATAAAATTATCTAATCGGGTCTCTGTTCGGCCTACACTAGAAGTTTAATAGTACATTTCACTCGTCATGTCATGCGCTTTGAGATGCCGCTTAGCCCAATACGGTATCTGAAATAGGAGCGACGTAAATTGAACATATGTGATAGAATTTCGCTGAATTCTTATATTAACCATGATGTAAAATGATCTAATCAGGTCTCTGTTCGCGCCACCCTAGAAGTTTAATAGTGCATTTTACTCGCCATTTCATGCGCTTTGAGATGCCGCTTAGCCCAATACGCTATCTGAAATAGGAGCGACGTGAATTGAACAAATCTGATAGAATTTCGCTGAATTCTTATATTAACCATAATGTAAAATGATCTGATCGGGTCTCTGTTCGCAATACCCTAGAAGTTTAATAGTGCATTTCACTCGTCATTCCACGCGCTTTAGGATGCCGCCTAGCCCAGTTGGCTATCTGAAATAGGAGCGACGTAAATAGAACAAATGTGGTAGAATTTCGCTGAATTCTTATATTAACTAAAATATAAAATGATCTAATCGGGTCTCTGATTGCCCTATCATACAAGGTTAATAGTGCACTTTACCCGCCATTCTACGCGCTTTAAGATGCCGCCTAGCCCAGTAGGCTATCTGAAATAGGAGCGACGTAATTGGAACAAATGTGATAGAATTACGCTGAATTCTTATATTAACCGCAATATAAAATGATGTAATCGGGTCTCTGTTTACCCTACCCTAGAAGTATAATAGTGCATTTTGCTCGCCATTTCATGCGCTTTAAGATGCCGCCTAGCCCAGTACGCTGTCTGAAATAGGAGCGACGTAAATTGAACAAATGTGATAGAATTACGCTGAATTCTTATATTAACCAAAATATAAAGTGATCTAATCTGGTCTCTGATTGCCCTACCCTAGAAGTTAATAGTGCATTTTACTCGCCATTTCATGCGCTTTGAGATGCCTCTTAGCCCAATACACTATCCGAAATAGGAGCGACGTAAATTGAACAAATGTGATGGAATTTCGCTGAATTCTTAAATTAACCATAATATAAAATGATCTAATCGGGTCTCTGTTTACCCTACCCTAGAAGTTTAATAGTGCATTTTACTCGCCATTTCATGCGCTTTGAGATGCCGCTTAGCCCAATACGCTATCTGAAATAGGAGCGACGTAAATTGAACAAATGTGATAGAATTTCGCTGAATTCCTATATTAACCATGATGTAAAATGATCTAATCAGGTCTCTGTTCGCCGTACCCTAGAAGTTTAATAGTGCATTTTACGCGCCATTTAATGCGCTTTGAGATGCCGCTTAGCCCAATACGCTATCTGAAATAGGAGCGACGTAAGTTGAACAAATGTGATAGAATTACGCTGAATTCTTATATTAACCAAAATATAAAATGATCTAATCGGGTCTCTGATTGCCCTATCATGGAAGGTTAATAGTGCATTTTACTCGCAATTCCACGGGCTTTAACATGCCGCCTAGCCCAGTAGGCTATCTGAAATAGGAGCGACGTAAATTGAACAAATGTGATAGAATTTCGCTGAATTCTTATATTAACCGTAATATAAAATGATCTAATCGGCTATCTGTTCTCCCTACCCTAGAAGATTAATAGTGCATTTTACTCGCCATTTCATGCGCTTTGAGATGCTGCTTAGCCCAATACGCTGTCTGAAATAGGAGCGACGTAAATTGAACAAATGTGATAGATTTACGCTGAATTCTTATATTAACTGCAATATAAAATGATCTATTCGGGTCTCTGTTTGCCCTTCCCTAGAAGTTTAACAGTGCATTTTACTCGCCATTTCATGCGCTTTGAGATGCCGCTTAGCCCAATACGCTATCTGAAATAGGAGCGACGTAAATTGAACAAATGTGATAGAATTTCGCTGAATTCTTATATTAACCATAACGTAAAATGATCTAATCGGGTCTCTGTTCGCCATACCCTAAAAGTTTAATAGTGCATTTTGCTCGCCATTTCATGCGCTTTGAGATGCCGCTTAGCCAAATACGCTATCTGAAATATGAGCGACGTAAATTGAACAAATGTGATAGAATTTCGCTCAATTCTTATATTAACCATAATGTAAAATGATCTAATCGGGTCTCTGTTCGCCCTACCCTAGAAGTTTAATAGTGAATTTTCTCGCCATTTCATGCGCTGTGAGATGCCGCCTAGCCCAGTAGGCTATCTGAAATAGGAGAGACGTAAATTGAACAAATGTGATAGATTTACGCTGAATTCTTATATTAACTGCAATATAAAATGATCTATTCTGGTCTCTGTTTGCCCTTCCCTAGAAGTTTAACAGTGCATTTTACTCGCCATTTCATGCGCTTTGAGATGCCGCTTAGCCCAATACGCTGTCTGAAATAGGAGCGACGTAAATTGAACAAACCTGATAGAATTTCGCTGAATTCTTATATTAACCATAATGTAAAATGATCTAATCGGGTCTCTGTTCGCCATACCCTAGAAGTTTAATAGTGCATTTTGCTCGCCATTTCGTGCGCTTTGAGATGCCGCTTAGCCCAATACGCTATCTGAAATATGAGCGACGTAAATTGAACAAATGTGATAGAATCTCGCTGAATTCTTATATTAACCATAATGTAAAATGATCTAATCGGGTCTCTGTTCGCCCTACCCTAGAAGTTTAATAGTGCATTTTACTCGCCATTCCACGCGCTTCAAGATGCCGCCTCGCCCAGTAGGCTATCTGAAATAGGAGCGACGTAAATAGAACAAATGTGATAGAATTACGCTGCATTCTTATATTAACCGCAATATAAAATGATGTAATCGGGTCTCTGTTTACCCTACCCTAGAAGTATAATAGTGCATTTTACTCGCCATTTCATGCGCTTTGAGATGCCGCTTAGCCCAATACGCTATCCGAAATAGGAGCGACGTGAATTGAACAAATGTGATAGAATTTCGCTGAATTCTTATATTAACCGTGATATAAAATGATCTAATCGGGTCTCTGTTTGCCTTACCCTAGAAGTTTAATAGTGCACTTTACCCGCCATTCTACGCGCTTTAAGATGCCGCCTAGCTCAGTAGGCTATCTGAAATAGGAGCGACGTAATTTGAACAAATGTGATAGAATTTCGCTTAATTCTTATATTAACCAAAATATAAAATTATATAATCGGGTCTCTGTTCGGCCTACACTAGAAGTTTAATAGTACATTTCACTCGTCATTTCATGCGCTTTGAGATGCCGCTTAGCCCAATACGGTATCTGAAATATGAGCGACGTAAATTGAACAAATGTGATAGAATTTTGCTGAATTTTTAAATTCACCATAATATAAAATGATCTAATCGGGTCTCTGTCTGACCTACCCTAGAAGTTTAATAGTGCATTTTACTCGCCATTTCATGCGCTTTGAGATGCCGCTTAGCCCAATACGCTATCCGAAATAGGAGCGACGTAAATTGAACAAATGTGATGGAATTTCGGTGAATTCTTAAATTAACCATAATATAAAATGATCTAATCAGGTCCCTGTGTGCCCTACCCTACAAGTTTAATAGTGCATTTCACTCGACATTTCATGCACTTTGAGATGCCGCTTAGCCCAAAACGCTATCTGAAATAGGAGCGACGTAAATTGAACAAATGTGATAGAATTACACTGAATTCTTATATTAACCGTAATATAAAATGATCTAATCGGGTCTCTCTTTGCCTTACCCTACAAGTTTAATAGTGCATTTTACTCGCCATTTCATGAGCTTTGAGATGCCGCTATGCCCAATACGCTATCCGAAATAGGAGCGACGTAAATTGAACAAATGTGATGGAATTTCGGTGAATTCTTAAATTAACCATAATATAAAATGATCTAATCAGGTCCCTGTCTGCCCTACCCTACAAGTTTAATAGTGCATTTCACTCGACATTTCATGCGCTTTGAGATGCCGCTTAGCCCAATACGCTATCTGAAATAGGAGCGACGTAAATTGAACAAATGTGGTAGAATTACGCTGAATTCTTATATTAACCGTAATATAAGATGATCTAATCGGGTCTCTCTTTGCCTTACCCTAGAAGTTTAATAGTGCATTTTACTCGCCATTTGATGCGCTTTGAGATGCTGCTTAGCCCAATACGCTATCTGAAATAGGATCGACGTAAATTGAACAAATGTGATAGAATTACGCTGAATTCTTATATTAACCGCAATATAAAATTATGTAATCGGGTCTCTGTTTACCCTACCCTAGAAGTTTAGTAGTGCATTTTACTCGTCATTACATGCGCTTTGAGATGCCGCTTAGACCAATACGCTATCTGAAAAAGGAGCGACGTAAATTGAACAAATATGATAGAATTTCGCTGAATTCTTATATTAACCATAATGTAAAATGACCTAATCGGCTCTCTGTTCGCCCTACCCGAGAAGTTTAATAGTGCATTTTACTCGCTATTTCATGCGCTTTGAGATGCCGCTTAGCCCAATACGCTATCTGAAATACGAGCGACGTAAATTGAACAAATGTGATAGAATTTCGCTGAATTCTTATATTAACCAAAATATAAAATGATCTAATCGGGTCTCTGATTGCCCTATCATACAAGGTTAATAGTGCACTTTACCAGCCATTCCACGCCCTTTAAGATGCCGCCTTGCCCAGTAGGCTATCTGAAATATGAGCGACGTAAATTGAACAAATGTGATAGAATTACACTGAATTCTTATATTAACCGTAACATAAAATGATCTAATCGGGTCTCTCTTTGCCTTACCCTACAAGTTTAATAGTGCATTTTACTCGCCATTTCATGCGCTTTTTGATGCCGCTTAGCCCAATACGCTAACTGAAATAGGAGCGTCGTAAATTGAACTAATGTGATAGAATTTCGCTGAATACTTATATTAACCAAAATATAAAATGCTCTAATCGGGTCTCTGATTCCCTATCATAGACGTTTAATAGTGCATTTGACTCGCCATTCCACGCGCTTTAAGATGCCGCCTAGCCCAGTACGCTGTCTGAAATAGGAGCGACGTAAATTGTACAAATGTGATAGAATTTTGCTGAATTCTTAAAATAACCATAATATAAAATGATATAACCGGGTGTCTGTTTGCCCTACCCTAGAAGTTTAACAGTGCATTTTACTCGCCATTGCATGCGCTTTGAGATGCCTCTTAGCCCAATACGCTATCAGAAATAGGAGCGACGTAAGTTGAACAAATGTGATAGAGTTTCGCTGAATTCTTATATTAAACAAAATATAAAATGATCTAATCGGGTCTCTGATTGCCCTATCATAGAAGGTTAATAGTGCATTCTACTCGCCATTCCACGCGCTTTAAGATGACGTCTAGCGCAGTACGCTATCTGAAATAGGAGCGATGTAAATTGAACAAATGTGATAGAATTACGCTGAATTCTTATATTAACCGTAACATGAAATGATCTAATCGGGTCACTGTTCGCCCTACCCTCGAAGTTTAATAGTGTATTTTACTCGCCATTTTATGCGCTTTGAGATGCCGCTTAGCCCAATGCACTATCAGAAATAGGAGCGACGTAAATTGTACAAATGTGATAGAATTTGGCTGAATTCTTAAATTAACCATAATATAAAATGATCTAATCGGGTCTCTGTTTGCCCTACCCCAGAAGTTTCATAGTGCATTTTACTCGCAATTCCACGCGCTTTAGGATGCCTCTGAGCCCAATACGCTATCAGAAATAGGAGCGACGTAAGTTGAACAAATGTGATAGAGTTTCGCTGAATCCTTATATTAACCAAAATATAAAATGATCTAATCGGGTCTCTGATTGCCCTATCATAGAAGTTTAATAGTGCGTTTTACTCGCCACTCCACGCGCTTTAAGATGCCACCTATCCCAGTACGCTATCTGAAATAGGAGCGACGTAAATTGAACAAATGTGATGGAATTTCGGTGAATTCTTAAATTAACCATAATGTAAAATGATCTAATCAGGTCCCTGTCTGCCCTGCCCTACAAGTTTAATAGTGCATTTCACTCGACATTTCATGCGCTTTGAGATGCCGCTTAGCCCAATACGCTATCTGAAATAGGAGCGACGTAAATTGAACAAATGTGATAGAATTTCGCTGAATTCTTATATGAACCAAAATATAAAATGATCTAATCGGGTCTCTGATTGCCCTATCATAGAAGTTAATTAGAGAATTTTACTCGCCATTCCACGCGCTCTAAGATGCCGCCTAGCCCAGTACGCTATCTGAAATAGGAGCGACGTAAGTTGAACAAATGTCATAGAATTACGCTGAATTCTTATATTAACCGTAATATAAAATGATCTAATCGGGTCTCTGTTTGCCTTACCCTAGAACTTTAATAGTGCATTTTACTCGCCATTCCACGCGCTTTAAGATGCCGCCTAGCCCAGTACGCTGTCTGAAATAGGAGCGACATAAATTGAACAAATGTGATAGAATTACGCTGAATTCTTATATTAACCAAAATATAAAATGATCTAATCTGGTCTCTGATTGCCCTATTATAGAAGGTTAATAGTGCATTTTACTCGCCATTCCACGGGCTTTAAGATGCCGCCTAGCCCAGTAGGCTATCTGAAATAGGAGCGACGTAAATTGAACAAATGTGATAGAATTTCGCTGAATACTTATATTAACCAAAATATAAAATGATCTAATCGGGTCTCTGATTCCCTATCATAGACGTTCAATAGTGCATTTTACTCGCCATTCCACGTGCTTTAAGATGCCGCCTAGCCCAGTACGCTGTCTGAAATAGGAGCGACGTAAATTGTACAAATGTGATAGAATTTTGCTGAATTCTTAAATTAACCATAATATAAAATGATATAATCGGGTCTCTGTTTGCCCTACCCTACTAGTTTAATAGTGCATTTTACTCGCCATGTCATGCTCTTTGAGATGCCGCTTAGCCCAATACGCTATCAGAAATAGGAGCGACGTAAATTGAACAAATGTGATAGAATTTCGCTGAATTCTTATATTAAACAAAATATTAAATTATCTAATCGGGTCTCTGATTGCCCTATCATAGAAGTTTAATAATGCATTTTACTCGCCATTCCACGGGCTTTAAGATGCCGCCTAGCCCAGTAGGCTATCTGAAATAGGAGAGACGTAAATTGAACAAATATGATAGAATTTCGCTGAATTCTTATATTAACCGAAATATAAAATGGTCTAATCGGGTCTCTGTTTGCCTTACCCTAGAAGTTTAATAGTGCATTTTACTCGCCATTTCATGCGCTTTGAGACGCCGCTTAGCCCGATACGCTATCTGAAATAGGAGCGACGTAAATTGAACAAATGTGATAGAATTTCGCTGAATTCTTATATTAACCATAATGTAAAATGATTTAATCGGGTCTCTGTTCGCCCTACCCTAGAAGTTTAATAGTGCATTTTACTCGCCATTCCACGAGCTTTAAGATGCCGCCTAGCCCAGTACGCTGTCTGAAATAGGAGCGACGTAAATTGTACAAATGTGATAGAATTTTGCTGAATTCTTAAATTAACCATAATATAAAATGATATAATCGGGTCTCTGTTTGCCCTACCCTACTAGTTTAATAGTGAATTTTACTCGCCATGTCATGCTCTTTGAGATGCCGCTTAGCAGAATACGCTATCAGAAATAGGAGCGACGTAAATTGAACAAATGTGATAGAATTTTGCTGAATTCTTAAATTCACCATAATATAAAGTGACCTAATCGGGTCTCTGTTTGCCCTACCCCAGAAGTTTAATAGTGCATTTTACTAGCCATTGCATGCGCTTTGAGATGCCTCTTAGCCCAATACGCTATCTGAAATAGGAGCGACGTAAATTGAACAAATCTGATAGAATTTCGCTGAATCCTTTTATTAACCAAAGTATAAAATGATCTAATCGGGTCTCTGATTGCCCTATCATAGAAGGTTAATAGTGCATTTTACTCGCCATTCCACGCGCTTTAAGATGCCGCCTAGACCAGTACGCTATCTGAAATAGGAGCGACGTAGGTTGAACAAATGTGATAGAATTACGCTGAATTCTTATATTAACCAAAATATAAAATGATCTAATCGGGTCTCTGATTGCCCTATCGTAGAAGGTTAACAGTGCATTTTACAAGCCATTTCATGCGCTTTGAGATGCTGCTTAGCCCAATACGCTATCTGAAATAGGAGCGACGTAAATTGAACAAATGTGATAGAATTTCGCTGAATTCTTATATTAAACAAAATATAAAATTATCTAATCGGGTCTCTGATTGCCCTATCATAGAAGTTTAATAATGCATTTTACTCGCCATTCCACGGGCTTTAAGATGCCGCCTAGCCCAGTAGGCTATCTGAAATAGGAGAGACGTAAATTGAACAAATATGATAGAATTTCGCTGAATTCTTATATTAACCGAAATATAAAATGGTCTAATCGGGTCTCTGTTTGCCTTACCCTAGAAGTTTGATAGTGCATTTTACTCGCCATATCATGCGCTTTGAGATGCTGCTTAGCCCAATACGCTAACTGAAATAGGAGCGACGTAAATTGAACAAATGTGATTGAATTACGCTGAATTCTTATATTAACCGCAATATAAAATTATGTAATCGGGTCTCTGATTGCCCTATCATACAAGGTTAATAGTGCACTTTACCCGCCATTCCACGCCCTTTAAGATGCCGCCTAGCCCAGCAGGCTATCTGAAATAGGAGTGATGTAAATTGAACAAATGTGATAGAATTACACTGAATTCTTATATTAACCGTAATATAAAATGATCTAATCGGGTCTCTCTTTGCCTTACCCTACAAGTTTAATAGTGCATTTTACTCGCCATTTCATGCACTTTGAGATGCCGCTTAGCCCAATGCGCTATCTGAAATAGGTGCGACGTAAATTGAACAAATGTGATAGAATTTCGGTGAATTCTAATATTAACCATATTGTAAAATGATCTAATCGTGTCTCTGTTCGCCCTACCCTAGAAGTTAATAGTGTATTTTACTCGCCATTTCATGCACTTAGAGTTGCCGCTTAGCCCAATACGCTATCTGAAATAGGAGCGACCTAAATTGAACAAATGTGATAGAATTTCGCTGAATTCTTATCTTAACCATAATGTAAAATGATCTAATCGGGTGTCTGTTCGCCCTACCCTAGAAGTTTAAAAGTTTATTTTACTCGCCATTTCATGCGCTTTGAAATGCCGCTTAGCCCAATATCCTATCTGAAATAGGAGCGACGTAAATTGAACAAATGTGATAGAGTTTCGCTGAATTCTTATATTAAACAAAAGATAAAATGATCTAATCGGGTCTCTGATTGCCCTATCATAGAAGGTTAATAGTGCATTCTACTCGCCATTCTACGCGCTTTAAGATGACGTCTAGCGCACTACGCTATCTGAAATAAGAGCGATGTAAATTGAACAAATGTGATAGAATTACGCTGAATTCTTATATTAACCGTAACATAAAATGATCTAATCGGGTCACTGTTCGCCCTACCCTCGAAGTTTAATAGTGTATTTTACTCGCCATTTTATGCGCTTTGAGATGCCGCTTAGCCCAATACGCTATCAGAAATAGGAGCGACGTAAATTGTACAAATGTGATAGAATTTCGCTGAATTCTTAAATTAACCATAATATAAAATGATCTAATCGGGTCTCTCTTTGCCTTACCCTACAAGTTTAATAGTGCATTTTACTCGCCATTTCATGCGCTTTGAGATGCCGCTTAGCCCAATACGCTATCTGAAATAGGAGCGACGTAAATTGAACAAATGTGATAGAATTACGCTTAATTCTTATATTAACCAAAATATAAAATGATCTAATCGGGTCTCTGTTCGCCCTACCCTAGAAGTTTAATAGTGCATTTTGCTCGCCATTTCATGCGCTTTGAGATGCTGCTTAGCCCAATACGCTGTCTGAAATAGGAGCGACGTAAATTGAACAAATCTGATAGAATTTCGCTGAGTTCTTATATTAACCATAATGTAAAATGATCTAATCGGGTCTCTGTTCGCCATACCCTAGAAGTTTAATAGTGCATTTTGCTCGCCATTTCATGCGCTTTGAGATGCCGCTTAGCCCAATACGCTATCTGAAATATGAGCGACATAAATTGAACAAATGTGATAGAATTTCGCTGAATTCTTATATTAACCATAATGTAAAATGACCTAATCGGGTCTCTGTTCGCCCTACCCTAGAAGTTTAATAGTGTATTTTCTCGCCATTCCATGCGCTGTGAGATGCCGCTTAGCCCAATACGCAATCTGTAATAGGAGCGACGTAAATTGAACAAATGTGATAGAATTTCGCTGAATCCTTATATTCAACAAAATATAAAATGATCTAATCGGGTCTCTGATTGCCCTATCATACAAGGTTAATAGTGCACTTTACCCGCCATTCCACGCCCTTTAAGATGCCGCCTAGCCCAGTAGGCTATCTGAAATAGGAGCGACGTAAATTGAACAAATGTGATAGAATTTCGCTGAATTCTTAAATTAACCATAATATAAAATGATCTAATCGGGTCTCTCTTTGCCTTACCCTACAAGTTGAATAGTGCATTTTACTCGCCATTTCATGCGCTTTGAGATGCCGCTTAGCCCAATACGCTATCTGAAATAGGAGCGACGTAAATTGAACAAATGTGATAGAATTTCGCTTAATTCTTATATTAACCAAAATATAAAATTATCTAATCGGGTCTCTGTTCGGCCTACACTAGAAGTTTAATAGTACATTTCACTCGTCATTTCATGCGCTTTGATATGCCGCTTAGCCCAATACGGTATCTGAAATAGGAGCGACGTAAATTGATCAAATGTGATAGAATTTTGCTGAATTCTTAAATTCACCATAATATAAAATGATCTAATCGGGTCTCTGTTTGCCCTACCCTAGAAGTTTAATAGTGCATTTTACTCGCCATTTCATGCGCTTTGAGATGCCGCTCAGCCCAATACGCTATCTGAAATAGGAGCGACGTAAATTGAACAAATGTGATAGAATTTCGCTGAATTCTTATATTAACCATGATGTAAAATGATGTAATCAGGTCTCTGTTCGCCCTACCCTAGAAGTTTAATAGCGCATTTTACTCGCCAGTTAATGCGCTTTGAGATGCCGCTTAGCCCAATACGCTATCTGAAATAGAAGCGACGTAAATTGAACAAATGTGATAGAATTTCCCTGAATTCTTATATTAAACAAAATATAAAATGATCTAATCGGGTCACTGATTGCCCTATCATAGAAGTTTAAGAGTGCATTTTTCTCGCCAGTCCACGCGGTTTAAGATGCCGCCTAGCCCAGTACGCTATCAGAAATAGGAGCGACGTAAAATGTACAAATGTGATAGAATTTCGCTTAATTCTTATAATAACCAAAATATAAAATTATCTAATCGGGTCTCTGTTCGCCCTACCCTAGAAGTTTAATAGTGCATTTTACTCGCCATTTCATGCGCTTTGAGATGCCGCTTAGCCCAATACGCTATCTGAAATAGGAGCGACGTAAATTGAACAAATGTGGTAGAATTACGCTGAATTCTTATATTAACCGTAATATAAAATGATCTAATCGGGTCTCTGTTCGCCATACCCTAGAAGTTTAATAGTGCATTTTCTCGCCATTTCATGCGCTGTGAGATGCCGCTTAGCCCAATACGCAATCTGAAATGGGAGCGACGTAAATTGAACAAATGTGATAGAATTTCGCTGAATCCTTATATTAAACAAAATATAAAATGATCTAATCGGGTCAATGATTGCCCTATCATAGAAGTTTAATAGTGCATTTTACTCGCCATTTCATGCGCTTTGAGATGCCGCTTAGCCCAATACGCTATCTGAAATAGGAGCGACGTAAATTGAACAAATGTGATAGAATTACGCTAAATTCTTATATTATCCAAAATATAAAATGATCTAATCGGGTCTCTGTTCGCCCTACCCTAGAAGTTTAATAGTGCATTTTACTCGCCCTTTCATGCGCTTTGAGATGCCGCTTAGCCCAATACGCTATCTGAAATAGGAGCGACGTAAATTGAACAAATCTGATAGAATTTCGCTGAATTCTTATATTAACCATAATGTAAAATGATCTGATCGGGTCTCTGTTCGCCATACCCTAGAAGTTTAATAGTGCATTTCACTCGTCATTCCACGCGCTTTAGGATGCCGCCTAGCCCAGTTGGCTATCTGAAATAGGAGCGACGTAAATAGAACAAATGTGGTAGAATTTCGCTGAATTCTTATATTAACTAAAATATAAAATGATCTAATCGGGTCTCTGATTGCTCTATCATACAAGGTTAATAGTGCCCTTTACCCGCCATTCTACGCGCTTTAAGATGCCGCCTAGCCCAGTAGGCTATCTGAAATAGGAGCGACGTAATTGGAACAAATGTGATAGAATTACGCTGAATTCTTATATTAACCGCAATATAAAATGATGTAATCGGGTCTCTGTTTACCCTACCCTAGAAGTATAATAGTGCATTTTGCTCGCCATTTCATGCGCTTTAAGATGCCGCCTAGCCCAGAACGCTGTCTGAAATAGGAGCGACGTAAATAGAACAAATGTGATAGAATTACGCTGAATTCTTATATTAACCAAAATATAAAATGATCTAATCTGGTCTCTGATTGCCCTACCCTAGAAGTTAATAGTGCATTTTACTCGCCATTTCATGCGCTTTGAGATGCCTCTTAGCCCAATACGCTATCTGAAATAGGAGGGACGTAAATTGAACAAATGTGATAGAATTTCGCTGAATTCCTATATTAACCATGATTTAAAATGATCTAATCAGGTCTCTGTTCGCCGTACCCTAGAAGTTTAATAGTGAATTTTACGCGCCATTTAATGCGCTTTGAGATGCCGCTTAGCCCAATACGCTATCTGAAATAGGAGCGACGTAAGTTGAACAAATGTGATAGAATTACGCTGAATTCTTATATTAACCAAAATATAAAATGATCTAATCGGGTCTCTGATTGCCCTATCATAGAAGGTTAATAGTGCATTTTACTCGCAATTCCACGGGCTTTAACATGCCGCCTAGCCCAGTAGGCTATCTGAAATAGGAGCGACGTAAATTGAACAAATGTGATAGAATTTCGCTGAATTCTTATATTAACCGTAATATAAAATGATCTAATCGGCTATCTGTTCTCCCTACCCTAGAAGATTAATAGAGCATTTTACTCGCCATTTCATGCGCTTTGAGATGCTGCTTAGCCCAATACGCTGTCTGAAATAGGAGCGACGTAAATTGAACAAATGTGATAGATTTACGCTGAATTCTTATATTAACTGCAATATAAAATGATCTATTCGGGTCTCTGTTTGCCCTTCCCTAGAAGTTTAACAGTGCATTTTACTCACCATTTCATGCGCTTTGAGATGCCGCTTAGCCCAATACGCTATCTGAAATATGAGCGACGTAAATTGAACAAATGTGATAGAATTTCGCTCAATTCTTATATTAACCATAATGTAAAATGATCTAATCGGGTCTCTGTTCGCCCTACCCTAGAAGTTTAATAGTGAATTTTCTCGCCATTTCATGCGCTGTGAGATGCCGCTTAGCCCAATACGCTATCTGAAATAGGAGCGACGTAAATTGAACAAATGTGATAGAATTTCGCTGAATTCTTATATTAACCATAATGTAAAATGATCTAATCGGGTCTCTGTTCGCCCTACCCTAGAAGTTTAACAGTGCATTTTGCTCGCCATTTCATGCGCTTTAAGATGCCGCCTAGCCCAGTACGCTGTCTGAAATAGGAGCGACGTAAATTGAACAAATGTGATAGAATTACGCTGAATTCTTATATTAACCAAAATATAAAATGATCTAATCTGGTCTCTGATTGCCCTACCCTAGAAGTTAATAGTGCATTTTACTCGCCATTTCATGCGCTTTGAGATGCCTCTTAGCCCAATACACTATCCGAAATAGGAGCGACGTAAATTGAACAAATGTGATGGAATTTCGCTGAATTCTAAAATTAACCATAATATAAAATGATCTAATCGGGTCTCTGTTTGCCCTACCCTAGAAGTTTAATAGTGCATTTTACTCGCCATTTCATGCGCTTTGAGATGCCGCTTAGCCCAATACGCTATCTGAAATAGGAGGGACGTAAATTGAACAAATGTGATAGAATTTCGCTGAATTCCTATATTAACCGTGATGTAAAATGATCTAATCAGGTCTCTGTTCGCCGTACCCTAGAAGTTTAATAGTGCATTTTACGCGCCATTTAATGCGCTTTGAGATGCCGCTTAGCCCAATACGCTATCTGAAATAGGAGCGACGTAAGTTGAACAAATGTGATAGAATTACGCTGAATTCTTATATTAACCAAAATATAAAATGATCTAATCGGGTCTCTGATTGCCCTATCATAGAAGGTTAATAGTGCATTTTACTCGCAATTCCACGGGCTTTAACATGCCGCCTAGCCCAGTAGGCTATCTGAAATAGGAGCGACGTAAATTGAACAAATGTGATAGAATTTCGCTGAATTCTTATATTAACCGTAATATAAAATTATCTAATCGGCTATCTGTTCTCCCTACCCTAGAAGATTAATAGTGCATTTTACTCGCCATTTCATGCGCTTTGAGATGCTGCTTAGCCCAATACGCTGTCTGAAATAGGAGCGACGTAAATTGAACAAATGTGATAGATTTACGCTGAATTCTTATATTAACTGCAATATAAAATGATCTATTCGGGTCTCTGTTTGCCCTTCCCTAGAAGTTTAACAGTGCATTTTACTCACCATTTCATGCGCTTTGAGATGCCGCTTAGCCCAATACGCTATCTGAAATATGAGCGACGTAAATTGAACAAATGTGATAGAATTTCGCTCAATTCTTATATTAACCATAATGTAAAATGATCTAATCGGGTCTCTGTTCGCCCTACCCTAGAAGTTTAATAGTGAATTTTCTCGCCATTTCATGCGCTGTGAGATGCCGCTTAGCCCAATACGCTATCTGAAATAGGAGCGACGTAAATTGAACAAATGTGATAGAATTTCGCTCAATTCTTATATTAACCATAATGTAAAATGATCTAATCGGGTCTCTGTTCGCCCTACCCTAGAAGTTTAACAGTGCATTTTGCTCGCCATTTCATGCGCTTTAAGATGCCGCCTAGCCCAGTACGCTGTCTGAAATAGGAGCGACGTAAATTGAACAAATGTGATAGAATTACGCTGAATTCTTATATTAACCAAAATATAAAATGATCTAATCTGGTCTCTGATTGCCCTACCCTAGAAGTTAATAGTGCATTTTACTCGCCATTTCATGCGCTTTGAGATGCCGCTTAGCCCAATACGCTATCTGAAATAGGAGCGACGTAATTTGAACAAATGTGATAGAATTACGCTGAATTCTTATATTAACCGCAATATAAAATGATGTAATCGGGTCTCTGTTTACCCTACCCTAGAAGTATAATCGTCCATTTTACTCGCCATTTCATGCACTTTGAGGTGCCGCTTTGCCCAATACGCTATCTGAAATAGGAGCGACGTGAATTGAACAAATGTGATAGAATTTCGCCTAATTCCTATATTAACCAAAATATAAAATTATCTAATCGGGTCTCTGTTCGGCCTACACTAGAAGTTTAATAGTACATTTCACTCGTCATGTCATGCGCTTTGAGATGCCGCTTAGCCCAATACGGTATCTGAAATAGGAGCGACGTAAATTGAACATATGTGATAGAATTTCGCTGAATTCTTATATTAACCATGATGTAAAATGATCTAATCAGGTCTCTGTTCGCGCCACCCTAGAAGTTTAATAGTGCATTTTACTCGCCATTTCATGCGCTTTGAGATGCCGCTTAGCCCAATACGCTATCTGAAATAGGAGCGACGTGAATTGAACAAATCTGATAGAATTTCGCTGAATTCTTATATTAACCATAATGTAAAATGATCTGATCGGGTCTCTGTTCGCAATACCCTAGAAGTTTAATAGTGCATTTCACTCGTCATTCCACGCGCTTTAGGATGCCGCCTAGCCCAGTTGGCTATCTGAAATAGGAGCGACGTAAATAGAACAAATGTGGTAGAATTTCGCTGAATTCTTATATTAACTAAAATATAAAATGATCTAATCGGGTCTCTGATTGCCCTATCATACAAGGTTAATAGTGCACTTTACCCGCCATTCTACGCGCTTTAAGATGCCGCCTAGCCCAGTAGGCTATCTGAAATAGGAGCGACGTAATTGGAACAAATGTGATAGAATTACGCTGAATTCTTATATTAACCGCAATATAAAATGATGTAATCGGGTCTCTGTTTACCCTACCCTAGAAGTATAATAGTGCATCTTGCTCGCCATTTCATGCGCTTTAAGATGCCGCCTAGCCCAGTACGCTGTCTGAAATAGGAGCGACGTAAATTGAACAAATGTGATAGAATTACGCTGAATTCTTATATTAACCAAAATATAAAGTGATCTAATCTGGTCTCTGATTGCCCTACCCTAGAAGTTAATAGTGCATTTTACTCGCCATTTCATGCGCTTTGAGATGCCTCTTAGCCCAATACACTATCCGAAATAGGAGCGACGTAAATTGAACAAATGTGATGGAATTTCGCTGAATTCTTAAATTAACCATAATATAAAATGATCTAATCGGGTCTCTGTTTACCCTACCCTAGAAGTTTAATAGTGCATTTTACTCGCCATTTCATGCGCTTTGAGATGCCGCTTAGCCCAATACGCTATCTGAAATAGGAGGGACGTAAATTGAACAAATGTGATAGAATTTCGCTGAATTCCTATATTAACCATGATGTAAAATGATCTAATCAGGTCTCTGTTCGCCGTACCCTAGAAGTTTAATAGTGCATTTTACGCGCCATTTAATGCGCTTTGAGATGCCGCTTAGCCCAATACGCTATCTGAAATAGGAGCGACGTAAGTTGAACAAATGTGATAGAATTACGCTGAATTCTTATATTAACCAAAATATAAAATGATCTAATCGGGTCTCTGATTGCCCTATCATGGAAGGTTAATAGTGCATTTTACTCGCAATTCCACGGGCTTTAACATGCCGCCTAGCCCAGTAGGCTATCTGAAATAGGAGCGACGTAAATTGAACAAATGTGATAGAATTTCGCTGAATTCTTATATTAACCGTAATATAAAATGATCTAATCGGCTATCTGTTCTCCCTACCATAGAAGATTAATAGTGCGTTTTACTCGCCATTTCATGCGCTTTGAGATGCTGCTTAGCCCAATACGCTGTCTGAAATAGGAGCGACGTAAATTGAACAAATGTGATAGATTTACGCTGAATTCTTATATTAACTGCAATATAAAATGATCTATTCGGGTCTCTGTTTGCCCTTCCCTAGAAGTTTAACAGTGCATTTTACTCGCCATTTCATGCGCTTTGAGATGCCGCTTAGCCCAATACGCTATCTGAAATAGGAGCGACGTAAATTGAACAAATGTGATAGAATTTCGCTGAATTCTTATATTAACCATAACGTAAAATGATCTAATCGGGTCTCTGTTCGCCATACCCTAAAAGTTTAATAGTGCATTTTGCTCGCCATTTCATGCGCTTTGAGATGCCGCTTAGCCAAATACGCTATCTGAAATATGAGCGACGTAAATTGAACAAATGTGATAGAATTTCGCTCAATTCTTATATTAACCATAATGTAAAATGATCTAATCGGGTCTCTGTTCGCCCTACCCTAGAAGTTTAATAGTGTATTTTCTCGCCATTTCATGCGCTGTGAGATGCCGCCTAGCCCAGTAGGCTATCTGAAATAGGAGCGACGTAAATTGAACAAATGTGATAGATTTACGCTGAATTCTTATATTAACTGCAATATAAAATGATCTACTCGGGTCTCTGTTTGCCCTTCCCTAGAAGTTTAACAGTGCATTTTACTCGCCATTTCATGCGCTTTGAGATGCTGCTTAGCCCAATACGCTGTCTGAAATAGGAGCGACGTAAATTGAACAAACCTGATAGAATTTCGCTGAATTCTTATATTAACCATAATGTAAAATGATCTAATCGGGTCTCTGTTCGCCATACCCTAGAAGTTTAATAGTGCATTTTGCTCGCCATTTCGTGCGCTTTGAGATGC